>RJWH01003403.1:72275-157478 GCA_004363575.1 Solenodon paradoxus | reverse complement strand
CCCCCCCCGCCCCGCCCTGCAGACTCAGGACCCACGAGGTACTATGTGGAAAAACCCTGGAGGCGCCTGGCCCCGGGCAGTATGTAGCCCCCGTCGTTAGTGTCACCTCACTCCTTGTGGGTCTGTGGGTTCCTTGGGACAGTTGCCTGCTAGTTACTGTTCAGAGCCGTTGGGAGGCAGGAGGAAACAGACTAGATAAAAATTCCTGCTCTGGATGGGCTGACAATAGTGGCTGAAATACAGTAGCAAAATAGTCTCTAGTATGTAAAATATGTGAAACACACACGTATAACAGATGCCTACTATTACGATTCTATAATATACACTACTAATCACTTTATTACTGATAGACATAGAGGTGTTATGTGATTTTAATCACTTCTGTTGTAGTTTTAACAGTGAATCACGTTCACCGGAGGTCACAGGTGACAGGGACAGGGTGTCCTAGGCTCTCCCCCAGAAGAAGGGGTGACCCTAGGGTGGGTTTGGAGGGACTCCAGTTCCCCTCCTGCCCTGGTCCTAGGGGAGGGGCGGGGAGAGAAAATAGCATTGATTAAACTCGCAATAAATCACCATTTAAATTTAAATAATCCGGCTTCCCAGGCGGTAATTAGGCGAATTGACTGGCGCAGAGAGAATGCGGCAGTACAGCACTGATTACTGTCATTACCCGAACAACATGTGCGCTGGCGGGGGATAAACATCTTGTCTATTGTCCCAGAATGGGGGGGCAGAAAGGGGAGATGCAAAGAGAGAGCCCCCTCCGGCGTCCAGTCCCCTCTAATCACCTGGATGTGCAATTGAGGGGGGACAGGCTCTCTGAGGTCACTGCCCGAGGTGACAGACCAGGACTTGGTCAACACCCCTGCCTGTAAGCAGGAAAGCATGGGGGGCAGAATAGCGTAGGAGCATTTCTTTGTGGGCTCCCTCCTGTATCCCCCTAATTGAGAAATTGGGGCATCTCCAGCACTAAGGGTCCCAACAAAAGGCTAAGCCATATAGTTCAGATGGGGAAAGTGAGGACAGCATCTTAGCTGATGTCAGAGACATAGCCTCATGTCCTCCGCTCTCTAAAGGACAGGGAGCTCCCACATCCTCCTTAGTAACAAAAGTGATAATATGTCGAGTATTGAATCCAAAGTAACTTGCTTCCTCCTCTCTGGAATCTTAGGAGGGAGGCAATGTGATGATGCCCTTTTATATTTTATTTTTAAAGGAAAAGCACAGGCAGGAATGAAGGCGAGTAGGCAGGCAGGAAAAGAGGTGGAAGAAGCACTTTATTTTTATTTAATTGTCATTGGTTGTTCCCCTTGAGCCTGGCTTTTGAACCTGGGACCTTGGGATGTATGTGGGACTGCTCCCAGGAGCACTAGACCTCTAGCCACCAGGGTGCGCCCTGTGATTCCCATTCTAAAAAAAAAAAAAAAATGGAACTATGCACCTGAGAGGTGAAGCTCTCTGCCCAAGGTCACACAGCCAGGGGTCCCAAGGAGATTCCAAGTCAGGTGGCCTGGTCGTGAGTCACCTTCTCAATCACCATACTTGGCGTGTTTATAGGTCTGCAGGAGTGGGTCCTACCTTGCAGGTCATGGCCTCTCTATGGGTCTCAGCCTCCCATCTGCAAAAAGGGACAGAAGTCAAAGTCTAACCTTAGGCTCTGAGTCTTGGGAGGAGACAGCCTTGATCTCACATCATTGTTCATCTGTTCAACAAGCACCCTGTGAAGACCCTCCCCCTGCCAGGGGACAAACCAGTCCTTGCCCTTAGGGTGGGCCTGCAAAGCCTACATGGGGGGCCGACCCCACCTCTCTGAGCTCATATTCTACCCTTCTTACCTATTCAGCCTGTCCCCCCACACGCACACACGCACACACATGCACACGCACACGCACACACACAGGCCAGAGTGCTGTTCTTCAGAGAAGCAGTTTCCCACCCCAGGGCCTTTGCACTTGCTGTGTCCTCCACTCGGATCTCCCCTTCCTCTGATGTCAGCAGTTCAGTAAGGTCTTCCCTGACCACCTGCGACCAATGAAAACACTCCTGACCCAGTGCTTTCTGTCTTCCTGTCCTACCTTCTTTCTTAATCTTTCATTCACAGAACTCCTAGGTCTCAAACCCAGGTCCCGGGGCTTTCCATAGCCTGCACCTCAGCCACTGAGCCACAGGGTGGCGCCCGTCCTGCCTTATTTCATTCTGTGGAACTAATTGCCCGCTGAAGCGACTTCTTTTTTTTTCTTTCTCTTCCTTCCTTCCTTTTTCTGTTTGTTTAGTTAGGATTTTTTGTTTTATGCGTTCTCCTCCCCGTGTTACTATAAGAGTGTTTCTCTTTATCCCCCGGCACGCCCCCGCCACCTCCCCAAGTCCTGGGTCTCAAACCCTGGTCTGTGGCTTTCATACCCTGTGTTTCAGGCTCGTGAACTACACGGGGGCGCTTCGAGGCTAGATATTTGTTATTTCTCTTGTTTGTTGGGTGTCTCTCCCCACAGTACCTCATAAGCGTGCCTGGGCAAGATAAAGGCCCACTATTTGTTGTGCGACTGTGGAACCAGGAGCAGGGCTGGGGGGCAGGGCTGGGGGGGTGACATCCTCGGTCACAGCTCAGGTCCGGTGAGAGGCAGTGAGAACGTGGTCTCTGACCTGAGACTCATTGGAGAACTCGAGCAAGCCTGGAGAAGAGAGGTCCCATTTGAGGGGACACCAAGTGCCAAGGCCCTGAGGCAGGAAGGATCCTGCTAACTGTGGGGGGGGGGCGGGGAGCAAGAAGGGGAGATGGGGGGCAAGAAGGACCTAGTCCTGCAGGACTTAGTAGACATGGCAAGGACTCTGACTGACCAGGGACATGAGCACCACAGAGGTGGTGGGTGGAAGCAGGAGCCCATGAGGAGGTGAGTGCAGGGGTCCAGGTGGGAGGTGGGGGCCCTGGGGTGAGAGGTGTCTGGGTTTGGTGATGCTGCCGTGAGGGTGCAGCCTGTGGGACTTGCTGAAAACGTCCGTGGGTGCGAGAGGAAGCCAGGGCCCCAGGCCAAGGACCAGGAGCTTCCCAAAGACCAACGGTGCCCCGAGGTCATCTGTAGTTCTAATGTAGGTCACTGACAACGGGGCCACATGCCT
Source organism: Solenodon paradoxus (assembly GCA_004363575.1). Lineage (NCBI taxonomy): Eukaryota > Metazoa > Chordata > Mammalia > Eulipotyphla > Solenodontidae > Solenodon > Solenodon paradoxus. The sequence goes on along the minus strand of RJWH01003403.1, from coordinate 154,364 downwards.
AGGTGTGCAGTCCGGAGGTTTGTTAACCGCACTGTGACATTCTGCAGCAGCAAAGTCACCTAGGAATGCGCCTCTTAGAACACACCCCCGTGACGGAGCCATGCCTGTCTTAGAGAAGACAGAGCAGGTGATCTCAGGTGTCAGGCACCCACTGTGTGGGGGAGGCACCTTGCATGCGTGAACCATTCTGCCTTATCCCTGGACCCATCTTACAGATGCGCGAGAGCAAAGTGCAGGCAGAAGTGCCCCCCAGCCCTCAGGAGTCCAAGGAGCAGGGACTTTAATGGGGGTGCCCTCTCTCTGAGACCTCCCTTCATCCCCAACCCACCCCAGCAGCAAGCCCCTCAGGGCAGATGAGAATGGGAGCTGAATGGGGGAATCGCGAAAACCTGGGCCAAGCCTCCGTTTCTCCCTTCTGCCCCTTAGTCCCGGGCTCCAGTGATCACAGGCAGCTTTGCTTTCTGGCAGTTTGGCTCCTAGAGACTCTGTTCGTGTTGAGTGAGTGACCAAGTGACGTCTGGGGTTTGGCTGAGTAGTGACTTGGGGACTGCTGATTTGGGGGACAGAGGATCTGAGCATCCAGGAGGGTGGGGAGAAGTCAGGGAGTTGGCCAGTCAGAAGGGAGAGGCTGGGGGTCCTCAGAAACATCAGAGAAGGTGCCAGACCCCAGGGCTCTGGTCCCAGGGGACAAGGCTGGGGGTGGGGGGACGACAGCAAGTGGCACAGCCATCCCCTTCCACACCCCCCCAGTCCTGACGTGCCCATTAAGGCTGTTAATTGCAGCGGTTCAGTCTGACCTGGGCTGATCCTGTGAGAGAGAAAATGAAGGAATTAGCAAAAATGACAGGGGAAAATTGCGACAATTAGCAGGAGGCATTGTTCCAGCCTGTCAACGGGCTGGTGCACGCCGCGCCTTGCGGGAGGGGTCCTCACCACCCCTCCCCCAGTTATTGTTCGGGGAGCTCTAGGCCGCGTGGGAAAGGGCGTGAACCATGGGAGGACTTTGAGGTGCTAGGAGGGGGCGGGGCCTAGATGTGGGGGCGGGGCGCCCCGCCGGGTGTTTTGATGGCGGGGAAATAACAGTGATCACACAGTTAGTGCTAATGGGGCCTGTGCTGCTGTGCGTCCCTCCTGCACAAACTCTTTCTGTTCCTTGAGCTGAACGAACACCCCACCTGCCTGTGAGGTCACTGACACCCGGAGAGGTGACGGACTGGGCCCCAAGGCAAACAGAGGGACACCGTGCCCCAGAGGGACAGCGTGGAGGCGGGTGTCAGTGTGTGGGGTAACCGTTTGGGAACCAGCTGCTGGGGGAACCTGGGGGGGGTCACAGAATCCATCCCCTGCCTTCCTGTCTGCCTCGGGCCCCCTGGGAGGGTCATCTCTGCAGCATCAGGGAGGAGACCGCATCCAGGCCCCTGGCCTTTGTCCACCGCCAGCCTGGTGTCCCGAGCCCTTGTCCCTGATGCCGGGACTGGATCAGGGGTCCTGGGCTTTGACTGTCTCTTCTGCATCTCTCTTCACCACCAGCTTTCCCTGTTTCTCTCTGTGTCTCTTTTCCTCTCTCTGTCTCTTCATGGCAGCTATCAGTTTTATCTGGTTCTGAGACAGTTTCATCACCTCAGAAACCTGGCAACAGGTGGCCCTCAGGCCCCACGCCATCCCCCTGGCCTCTGGGAACCTCTCTGTGGATTCTGTTCACAGATTTGCCTGTCCTGGATCTTTCCTAGAAATGTGGCCTCTGGTATCTGACTTCCTTCATTCAATATTCTCTTTTATAGGAAAAGTGCAGGCAGGAATGAAGTCGACCAGGCAGGCAGGGAGAGGGAGGGAGAAGCAATATTTTTATTTAGTTGTTCATCGTGGTTATCCTCCCTGGCCCCAGGACGCAAACCTGCGTCCTCGGGATGTATGTGGACACTCAATATTTTCAAGGCTCACCCAGGTGGTCACAGGCACCCGGATGCGGGGCTGGGCTTCCTTCCGTTTCTCCCTGCACCCATCGTCGGCATTTGGATTGTTGCCCCCTTCTGGCTGTTGTCAGTAATGCTGCTATGAACATTCTGTGCCAGTAATTTTTAGAGCACCAGCTTTCCATTCCTGGGGGTATATACCTAGGAGTGGAATTGCTGAGTTGCACTGTGTTTGTTTTCTTCCTTCCTTCCGTATTTTTTTTTTTTTAATGGTGCAGGCAGGAACGAAGGCCAGTGGAGGCAGGCAGGCAGGAAGAGGGAGGGGAAAGAAGCATTTTTATCTATTTATTTAGTTGTTCATCTTGGGTGTTCCCACTGGCCCCAGGTCGCAACGTGGGTGCTGCGGATGTATGTGGACTGAGATCTGGGCCAGAGGCAGCTGACTTCTCTGCCACTCTACCAAGCCCAAGACTTGAACCCAGGGGCACGTGGCCTGCGCTTATAAAAAAAAAAAAAAAAAAAAAAAAGACGACTGTAGGTAGACAGAAAGGAGAAGAGGAGGGAGCTCTTTTATTTGTTCGTTTCTGGTTTCCCCACCCCCAGGCCAGGTCGTGAACCCGGGTCCCTGGCTTTATGCGGTCTGCGCCTCAGACGCTGACTTAATGCCCCTGCCACCAGGGCGTACGGACTACACTATAATACCAGCTGCGCTTTGTGACAAACAGCCGTGTTCTCCACGGGGGCTGCACTGTCCTGCCGCAGGGGAGGCCTGCAGCTTCTCACGCCCTCATCAACACTTTCTTCTTTTTCTAGCCACTGGGGTGGGTGTGACATGGTCCCTCTTCCTGTTCTTGGTTGGGTGTGACATGGTGCCTCTTTGTGTTCTTGGTTTGCATGTTGCTAATGGCTAATGACATTGGGCATCTTTTCCTGTACTTTGATCAGTCTTTGGACTTCTTTGGAGAAATGTCTATTGTCTATTGAAACCCCTTGCTTTTTTTTTTTTTTTTTTCCTAAGAGAGGAAGGGAGGAATAAAGGAAGGAGAAGAAGGATTTTTATTTATTAGCTGCTTATTTTGGGTTTTCTCCTTGACCCAGGTCCTGGGGCTTTACCTGGTCCGCACCCCAGCCATCTCAGCTGTCTGAGCCACCAGGGCACATCAGTCCTTTCCCTGTTTTTGAACTGAGCTGTTATTGAAGCATAATGTCCTTCTCTCTTCCCAATTCCTGCAAAGCTCTCTGTGTGTCTCTGCTCCTATTTCCATCTCTTGGAGTTTGTTTTTTCTTTGAAGAACTATGTACACAGGCGCCCCTGGTGGAGCAGCAGTTGGGTCAATCGCCTCTGAAGGAGCAAGCCACACACCCCTGGGTTCCAGTCCCATGGGAAGAGGCAACCAGTGTGAACAACTCAATAAAATAAAGATGCTTCCTCCTCCCCTCTCTTCCTGCCTGTCTGCTCACCTTCATTCCTGCCTGCACCTGTCCTTTAAAAGTAGATAAATAAATAGTTTATGTAGAGGAAGGAAGTAGGCAGAAATGAAGGCAGGCAGAAAGAGAAGTGTCTGTCTATTTAATTGTACATATTAGTTGGTCCCCCCAGTCCCAGACTGTGGACCCAGGTCCTTCAGCTTTTATATCGACTACACCACCCCAAGGTGCAGACTTAACGACGAAGCCACCAGGGCTCGCCTGCATGCTTGTCTTAATCTCTTTCTCTCTCTCTTCTCCTACCGGCCTTGTTCTCACTTTCTCATCTTTCAGGTCTGAGCTCAAACACACTCAACAAGTGGTACCCCATTTTTCCATATTTAACCCCACCTATTCAATTCTTAGCACTGGTCACACATCGTCATTGTATACTTGTTAGTCTCTTGCTTGTTGTCTATCTGTCCCTGGCTGTGGTGTCCGTCAGCGCAGGGCCAGCCTGTCCTGGTCACTGCTGCGTCCCCGGCACTACCCTGCCCAGGGCCTGGCTCACAGCTCGTGCTCAGGGTGGGCTTGCTCAATGAGGGAATGGCTGAGTGGATGAGCGAGCCCCTTTCCACACCCCCTGGTGTCTCTGTGTCTGTAGGTGTCAGTCTGTCCAGATCACCTCGCCCGTCTTACCCTCCCCACACCCAGGTTTCTCTCCTACAGGGTCCAGGGCCCTGATGGCCCCAGATGGCTACAGGACTTGGGGGCAAAGAGGGGGATTTGTAGCCTGACTTTGGGGGGCCTGACCATAGGGCCTGGGGTCTGCCAGACCAGCAGGTCCCAGCTCACGCCTCCCTCTGCCCCCAGCCCCAGGCCGCCAGGGGCCGGTGGCGCTGGTCTCCGAAGTCTTCGAGCAGCATCTAGGCGGACACATCCTGCAGGTGAGGCCCTTGCTCTGCCTGCTGCTCTTCGCCGCCACCTGGTGGCCGCTTGGAGAACAGCACCTCTTCGCCAACACCTGTCCCGGGGAACAGAGACGCGGAGCGGGAGGGGGGATTGCCTGCCTCTGAAGCCATCCTAGGTGGAGATCCAAATTCCAAAACCTCTGACCGCTTGCAAGTTGGACTGACAGATGTCAGACCCTCCTCTCCCCGCTCCCTGTCTCTCTCCACCCTAGTCCCTGGATGGCTTCGTGTTTGCTTTGAACCAGGAGGGGAAGTTCCTCTACATCTCAGAGACCGTCTCCATTTATCTGGGTCTCTCACAGGTAAGGGTCCCACAGCAGGCTGCCTGGACAGCTCAGCCAACGATGCCCTTTCTCTCCTCTAACTTCACCATCATCCCAGCATGGGGAGGTGGGGGCGGGTAGGATCTGTGTGGTTCCCAAAGTGTGTCCCTCGGAACCCCACCCCCCACTTGCCAATACGACTCATTACAGGCAGAAGAGGCTTATTAAAATCATAGGTCAACCTGAAGAAAGCAAGTCAGGAGAAAGATTGGTTTGCCGATGAGTGGTGACCAAGTACACCGTATTTACCAACACTTGTTTTTCCTGAACGTGTTGAAACGTTGACAGCAATTTGTATTAGAAGGGCTGGGATATTGCCAGACGCTTTGGTATGTTTTCTGTGGCATTGCAGCTGCTGGACTTGAGTTTTCTTTATTTCAGCCACTGTTTCTGCCCCAGCTCCTGCAGCTGGAGGCGAAAGGGAGGGCAGGGAGGAGCCCAAAGGACCCCTGCCCTGGAGTCCCAGCTCCCTGTGGCATCTTGGGCTTTATCAGTCCATTCATTGCTGGAACGTTTCTCGTTTTTACAAAGATTTTGAAAAACTCAGGGCATTGATTTTTTGGCCGTTCTGAACAGCTTTTCAGAGAGTTGTTAGAGATGCCAGGAGGAGGAAGGCCTTGGAGGGAGAGGAATATGGGCAAGAGGAAGGAGGGAGGAAAGGCTTGAAGGTAGGGCTGCTTACTGACAGAGTTCAGGATGAGGGACGGCAAGAACATGTGACCCCAAGTCCACGGGAAGCGTCTGAGAGGAGGGCTGTGGTCAGATGCCTGTGGAGAGGCAGGACGCTGTGGAAGGAGACCTGGGCCTGGACGGGAGCGGTGGGGGAGAGGGGAACTCTTACCAGAGATTTAGGGAGCAGACATGAAGAGGTTCCCACTCTAAAGAGTCTGAAAACCATTCCACTGCTTGTGTCCGGAGTTCTGTGCCCGCCTGACATCCTGTGACTCATTTCAGGCCACAGTTGTTCGCTGTCTGGGGATGAGCGTGAGTAAGCAGGCAGGGTGACTAGCTCCTTCTTTACAGTAAACAGAACATCCTTCGTCAAGGGGTTTGCAGTGGGAGGGCACGGTAGCAGCCTGTTTGTACCTTCCTTTAAAAAGGTGGGGGGAAAGTGTACACACACGCTTGTAATAACACAGGAGGGGCGTGAAGGCGCCTGCACCTAGGGCGAGAGCCCGACTGCGCAAGCACCTCACCCGCCCCTGCATTTCCTCCATTGGCCGCAGGTGGAGCTGACGGGCAGCAGCGTCTTCGACTACATCCACCCAGGCGACCACTCCGAGGTGCTGGAGCAACTGGGGCTGCGGGCCCCCATCGCGGGGCCCCCCACTCCGCCCTCCATCCCCTCCTCTGCCTCCTCCTCCTCTTCTTCCTCCTCGCTTGCCGATACCCCTGAGATCGGTAATTCCAACCCCTCACCAGCCCGCCCCAAGAATGAGGCGCGAGTGTAAATTAGAGGAACCCCAGATACCGTCATCTCATTAGAGCTGTGCAAACACTTCTGTAAAATGAATCAGAATCTAAATTGAGGCGGAGAGACTTGATTTCCTAAGCTCCCTGAGATTGCCTGGATCCCCCAAGATTTGAGCTTTAGAAAAAACACTATCTGCTAAAACGGGAGGTGGGTGAACTAATAAAAACTAATAAATAAATATAAACATGTGCTTGGCGCCCCGCTGTGGCGCAGCCACCAAGGTGTAGGCCATGTAAAGCCCGAGGACCAGGTTTCAAGACTCCGGCCAAAGGAAGGGGGGGAAATTAAATGAACGTATGCTTAGTGAGCATCTACACATACTATGCCTTTAAGTACTTTATCAGTTTACTTACTGATGCATTTGTTTATTTTAAAAGAAAAATGCAGGCAAGAATGAAGGGGATTAGGCAGGCAGGCAGAAACATTCTATTTTCTTTAGTTGTTCATCTTGGTTGGGTTACACACACACACACACACACACACACCGTCCCCAGGTCATGAACCCAGGTCCTTGGGATGGATGCAGATGGCACCCACTGGAGGCTGCAGACTTAACTGCTACTCCATCAGTGGGTGCCACCCTAATCACAGCTTCACAAACAGGAACTGTTACCATCTTCACTGTGCAGAGGAAGAAACAGGCACAGCAGAGAAGTTCACTGCCCCGGGCCACACGGCTAGACACGGCAAGTTGGCCTCCAGTCCAGCTTTGTCTGACTCCAGGGTCTGTGCTTCTCACCCTTCTCTCCAGTGGAAAATTCCACCCCCATGTTGGGGAGAGAAGGTGTCAGAGAGGACCCTAAAACTTCCTTTTAGCTCTGAGAGGTTGGGGGACTACGATGCTAACTTTCCTGTAAGTAGGATTTGCTTCTATTAGGTTTGTTTGACACAAAATCATCTGAGCCATCAGCAGTGCCTGTAAACTTGAAGACGTCTGACCCCGGACTGCTGGAGAGGGGCACTGTCTTTGCATCTAAGTTTGAGGCACAGGGTGTGAACATGTTCCTAAGACAGTATCATGGGGTTTCAAGAATAATCTGTCATTGTCTGTATTATTTGTTGCTATCCTCTGAGCCCTGCTCTGTGGTCAGCCCTGTGCTAGGCAGAGCTGGGGACACAAAGTGACCACAACAGCCCCAGCCTCACTTCCTAGGACTCACAATTCAGTGGGGGTGGGGTACTGACTGGTTCCTAGTGACAGCCCAGAGTGGGTGGGGCTGGAAGCACTTGACCCAACCTTAGATCTGGAGGGCTTCCTGTAGGAAGAGACATCTGACCGGAGCCCCAGAGATTGTAACTGGAGATGGTAACAGCAGGAGGAGGTTCTTGGCAAGGAGGTATTAGGACACGGTGTAGAGCTGGGCTTTCTCCCAAGGGTCCTAGCCATGACGGGAGGGACAGGGGCAGATCTGAGCTATAGGAAGGCGGGCACTGGCTGGAGCTGCTCAGCGGGGAGGTTGGTATATGACAGAGAACCAGAGGAACTATTATATCAGGTGTGTCTCTGAGCAGCTGTAGCCATGATCCTATGTCTGGCTGGCTCTGCAGGGGTCAGGGGTGGCCGTGTTTCCTCCTCAGGACCCAGGTAACTGCCCTTCACTCTCCACCCTAGAGGCCAGCCCCACCGAGGCGACCCCCTCCTCCCGAGCCCAGGAGCGCTCCTTCTTCATCCGCATGAAATCCACTCTCACCAAGAGGGGCCTCCACGTCAAAGCCTCGGGGTACAAGGTGAGTGCGGAGCTCTGCCCCACCTCTGACCCCCACGTTCCTCAGTGCCCAGGGACAACTAGTCCAGGCAGGAATGTCCCCTGCTGAGAGTGACAGAGCCACCCCCCCATACCCCAGTGCCTGTGGGTGACAGCGAGAGCAGGGATGGGTGGCTGAGTTCTGGGCCTCCTGTCCCAGGCCCTCCTCTGACCGCACCCTCCGCCTGCAGGTTATCCACGTGACCGGGCGCCTGCGGGCCCGCGCACTGGGCCTTGTGGCGCTGGGCCACACGTTGCCACCTGCCCCGCTGGCCGAGCTGCCCCTACATGGACACATGATCGTCTTCCGTCTCAGCCTGGGTCTCACCATCCTTGCTTGTGAGAGCAGGTACCGGGGCTGGGGCTGAGGCAGGTGAATGGGCGCGCACTGGGGAGCCGCCAGGCGGAGGGCAGCTGGAGGCGGGGTCTGTGGGCGGGGCCTTGGGATCGAGGCGGGGCTGCGGGCACCGGAGCACCACCTGCCGCCTGGCCCTGTTCTCTCTGACCATCCTCTGCACCGCGCCTGGGATATTTAAAAAGTGAGTAGTCCCCACGCTCTGAGCGCCTCTGGAGTGCCCAGGGCCACCCCACACCCACCCCAGGCGAGACATGACTGTCCAGCTTACGGAGTGCGACCAAGGCCCAGAACACCGGCTTGAACCTTAGGTGATTCCGGAGCCCGCCCTGCTCTTTGCCCTGTCCCGTGGCCTCCGACCCCTTCGCCCCTCTTTCCTCTTGTTCTCTGCCCTCAGAGTTAGTGACCACATGGACCTGGGACCCTCGGAGCTCGTGGGCCGCAGCTGCTACCAGTTTGTCCATGGACAGGACGCTGTCAGGCTCCGTCAAAGCCACCTGGACCGTGAGAACCCCCGTGCCTGCTCCCTGGAAGTCCTGAAGGCGGGCACAGCCCCCGCGCTGGCACCCCAGGGGAAAGCAGCAAGGAGACTCAATGTGGGGGGTGGGAGGGGACCGTGGGTCTGTGACCCACCCTGAAAATTCAGGCCCTTGATGCTAGTGGCCTGGGTCCCTCTGATGTGACTTTGTCTCCTCTGGACTTGTGCCATCCTCTCTTCTCCCCCCTCCTCCCCATGTCGTTCCCCCCATCCCCTGCCCCACTCTCGGTCATCTCACCCCTCCATGCCATCCTGTCCCCGGGCCCACCCAGTGCTGGACAAAGGTCAGGTGATGACCGGTTACTACCGCTGGCTGCAGCGCGCTGGGGGCTTTGTGTGGCTGCAGTCTGTGGCCACAGTGGCTGTGAGTGGGAAGAGCCCGGGGGAGCGCCACGTGCTCTGGGTCAGCTACGTGCTGAGGTAAGGGTGCGTCCCACCCTCACTGGGGCTCGGACCCCCCCCCCCGCCCAACCTGGGTTCCAGAGGACAGGCCATATGCAGGGGATGGGGGATGGGAGTGACGGGACCCTGAGGCCCCAGGAGCAATGCCCTCGCTTGCAGGAGGCAATGCATTGAAATCAAGGGGGGCAGGGGCAGATGCAGAGGGGCCTCGGGTCCAGGTTGAAGATCTGGACTTGATTCTGGGGCACTGGGGTGCCACAGCGGTTTAAAGCTGGAGAGGGTCACAGTCACATCTTTTTGGAAAGATTCCTCTGGCTGCTGTGAAATGGAGACAGGGATGAGATGGCCGGGACAGGTCCCAGAAAATGCCCATCAGTCCAGGGGAAGAGGAGGGAGGAGGTCTTTGGTGGCTGTCCTGGCCTCTGGCTTTGCTGGGCTGTATCTGGGCCCCAGAGAGGGGCAGCATTTGGAAGGAGGATGCTGAAGTCAGGAATGTGCCCAGGGACACCTGGGTGCTGATGTTCAGGGCCCAGGGCTGCACAGCTCTGGCCTCAGGACACAGCTGACTAGACTTCAGCTTGGAATCTGGGGGATCGGTGATGCCTTAGGAGCACCAATTCACAGGTTTGGGTGTCTACACCCGTAAGACTGGGCAAAACCACACTTATTACTGGAGGGCAGGAGGGAGCCCACCCCTGATTCCCAACCCATTTATCTTGTCCCAGCCACACCGAGGGTGGCCACACACCTCTGGACGCCTTCCAGCTTCCAGCCAGTGCAACCTGTGAGGAAGTGTCCAGCCCGGAGCCATCCAGCCCAGGTGAGCCCCACCTCCACCCCACCCACTGGGAGGCCCCCAGACCTGGGATGAACGCTGCCCAGTCTGCGGCCGCGTGTGGTTCTTACATGAACCTTCTGAAAGAAGACGCGGTTCCTCAGTCCGGCTGGCCACATCTCAAGGGCTTGTGGCTCCATGTGGCTAATGTGCTTGGCAGCACAGATCGGGTTCATGGCCATCCTGTGGGAAAGTTCTCAGGGGCAGCATGGGTCAACCTGGGGTCTCTCGGTCCCCAGCTATGGCACCGGGGTGCGGCTGTTCTTTGTTGGGGGCTTCCTGTGCATTGTAGGATGTTAGCAGCAGCCCCAACCCCTAATCCCTGGATGCCAAAGGACCCTCTCCCCATTGTGACCATAACAAATGTCTCCAGACACTGCCAGATGTCCCCCGGGGTGAGAACCGCCCCAGTGGAGAGCACCGGTCTAGAGCAGAGCACAGCTGCAGTCCGGACGCACTCCCAGAACCTTCCTCTTTCAGAGCCAGAGCCTCCAGCGGAAGGGAGGCAGGAGGCAACCCCGGACAAGGACGAGGCCCCGCTGAACCAGAACAAACGCATCAAAGTGGAACCCGGCCCCGGGGAGACTGAGGCCCTGGAGGACAGTGAGGATGACAGAGAGCCATCCAGCCACTCAGCCCCACTGAGGCCTGAATTCACCTCCGTCATCCGGGCAGGGGCCCTGAAGCAGGAGTTGGTGCGGCCATGGGGCCTGGTGCCTCCTGGGGACCCCCCACCTTCCCTCCTCCACACAGGCTTCCTGCCTCCGGTCATGCAGGGCCTCTGCACGCCGGGCACCATCCGATATGGCCCCACAGAGCTGGGCCTCATGTACCCCCACCTACAGAGGTTGGGCCCAGGCCCCAGGCTCCCGGAGGCCTTCTACCCATCCCTGGGCCTGCCCTACCCGGGGCCCACGGGCACCAGGGTGCAGCGGAAAGGGGACTGAGGACCGCGTTGGACCCTGGGGGACGAGTGGGGACCCTCAGGGGGCAGAGCACAGGTTTCTTAGCCCCAAAGGCCCTCACGAAAATTAAACGCCTGCTCCCCATTCTGTGGCTCAGTCTCCGAGCGCCCTGGAGCGCATCTCTCCCTTTCTTCCTCCTGCCGGGTTCTCTCCAGCTGCCCTCATCACCTCCCAAGCCAAGCGCACTTCCCTCCTCCCTCCGCTCCGGCCCCTCTAGGACCAGCGTTCCCCGGGCAACAGGAACCAGCACTCGGAAGAGGGGGTGAGGGAAGGGTCAGGTTTTAATGTCCCGGTCCTTAGCCGGGCTGTCCAGCGCCCAGCTGCGCCCCACAGCCCTGCTGCTCACTCTGGTGGTGGCCGTCCCGCTTCATCCGGGCCTTCTGCGGTGCCCGTGCCGTCGTCCTCGGACACCAGTTCCACATCCAGCTCCAGCTGGCCCACGTAGAGGCCGACTGCACACGCCCAGAGCAGGCCTGCAGCCAGCACGGCCCCCACGCCTGCCGCTGCGCCCCCCAGCGACAGCTGCATGGGCCCCCGCAGGGCCGCGAGGCCGACCACATAGGAGGCGCCGCCCCACACCACGCACAGGCCGCCCAGCAGGAAGAAGCCTGTGGGAGAGGCGGAGGTCACGTCAATGGTGGGGCGGCCGGGTCAGGGAGCCAGATCCGCCAGATGCTGGTCAGGGAACCAGGTGAGGGCGCGGGGCTGTGGCAAACTCAAGGAGAGGGGAGGGGTCCAGGGTAGGACCGAGCCAGGTCACGGCATGAGAAGGTATAGAGGTGGGGTGTCTAGGACTTGAGGTGGGGTCTGGGGGTCCAGGGTCAGAGGAGGAGTGGGGGCTGGCTGAAAACAAAGACTAGGTTGGAGGAGCAGTGGGGAGGCAAGATGAGGGGCGGGACTAGGGGCCTCCTTGTTGAGAAGTCAGATGGAACAGACTGGGTACCCACAGCCATGTCCCTGACCACCCACTCAGTGGGTCCAGTGCCCATGACATGGGGGGGGTGTGCGGTGGTCAACACTGACAAGTGAAGGTGAGGCATCCTCTGGTAGAGCGAGAATGGGGGCTCAACACTTCCTATGGGGGAATGGGGCAGGGGGAGTCTACACTCACTAGTGAGGGTAGAAGCTTACATTCCCTGCGAGGGCCGAGTGGGGCATCTGTACTCACCATAGGCAGCTTCCCGACCCATGTCACTCTGCATGAAGGAAATGACCCCAATGCCTGATGCCAGGAGGCCATTGCGGAACCAGGAAAGGAAGGCTGGAGGAAGGGGGACCATTAGCCCAAACCTTGCACCCCGCAAACCCGCCTGGGCCCAGGCAAACTGAGGGGCTTCTCATCTCACCACCCCACCCTGCCCCAAACTCTGGGAGCCCCCACTTAACTTTATACCCCCAAATCCTCCCTCCCCCATTTCTGAGCCTCTCTCCCCCAAACACAGCCATGCGCGCCAAAGATTCCAGGCAGTCTGCAGAAACGGAAGACAACCTAAGACTAAACTTGAACCTGAAATCCGGGGAAACAAAAACCCAAGAGCTCCATCTCGGTCAGACCCTCTGCCTTCGCCCTAGAAGTAACTGACCCCTTCCCATCTTTCTCAGACCTCTGGGCCACTTTCCAGCCTAGCCCTTCAGTTTTCCTCAAATGCCACCATCTGCTACATGCCATTGACATCGACTCAAGTTCCTGATGTGACGCTAGGAGGCTGGTCGGGTCACCCCAATCCCATTCTATTTCCAGAATACCAGTCCTCTCTAATCCAGTTCACGCCCTGCTCCCAGGCGACCCCCACTCCGCCCAGTAGCGTAGATCACTTCGTCCTCCAATCAGCTGAGAGCTTGGCTTCTATTGGTTGTTCTCTCCTCCAATCAGGAACTGCCCCTCTTCTGCGGGATCTACGCTCCCGCTTTACGCACAGTGGACACCTCTTCAATGCCTACCCGGACCCCACTAGTTGGCAACGCCCCCGCCGCTATCCCTCTTTGGAAGGCTCTCTTAACCAGACAGGCTTAATTCTATAAGGCAGCCTCTCCCAGCCGTTCAGTGCGACCTCGCCAATCTGCACTGCACCGCACTGTCGGGACCCACCGTCCCATCCGCATCCTCCTCTGCGCACAGCTGCGCTCTTGCAGCCGACGCGTCCCGGTGCTCATACGGAAGCCCTTCTCTCTCCAGAGCACGGGCCGCATTTCCAGCAGAAGCCTCGACCCCCAGCCCCAACTCCAGCGCGGACAGCTCTGCTCTCCGGAAGGTCCTCTCCCATCCGCCGACCCCAGCCCCTGCCGCTAACCTGTCTCATGCGCCTTCCGAAGGAGCCAGGCGTCCGCGCGGTCCAGCTCGGACACGGCGGGCGGCGAAGCCCCGGCGCGGGGGCCGTGGCCGGGGGCGAAGGACCCCCGGGCGCCCCCGCTCCGGGGCCGCGGAGACGGCAGCAGCGGCCCCCGGAAGCGGAGCCGGGCCAGGCGGGCGGCCCGAGCCCACCACCAGCCACCTCCCATGGTTCGCACTAGGGCCGCCGAGCCTCGTCCCGCCCCACTGGTCGCCCGTAGGCTGGAGGGCACGTCAGTCACACTCATCGGCTCATCCATTGGCCATGCGCGAGCCACTCAGGTCCGGTGCGCGCTGTCCATTGGTCATCATGGCGGCAAGGCCCTCCTCTGTTATTTGTGACCACGAACCTCAGCTTTCTTGGCCCCGGGAAAAGGTCGGTCTTCCGAAGTCGCAGGCGCGCTGCCTATTGGGACTTGTGGTTTTTGTTAATAGCTTTCATTCCGATGTTCAAAAAGCAAAAAGTCAACAGAATTCAGAGTATTTAATAGAGAAACTTTGCAAAATCTCGGAGATCTCAGAGCAGAAAGTAAAATTCACCATTAATCCCAGGACTGATGCGCGCCCTGATGGAGTAGTGGTTTGGTCTGCTTCCTTTAGCCCACAGCAGTCCACGTACAGCCAGGGACTCGGGGTTCGCGTCCCGGGGCCTGGAAAATAACTGAGATGTACCACTAAATAAAATAAAATGGAAAAAATTCCAGAAATGACCATTTACTGCGATATTTCGTTATATTCTTATCCCGTTTTTTTCTGTGCAGATGTGAAATGAAATGCTGTTTGACTAATTTTTCCGTAAATTGTGAATATTGCATGCTGTCAGAGTACTTTTCAACTACATATTTATTTTAATATTATTTATTTTGAATATAGAACAAGATACAAAAATTACAAAAGGTTCTAATGAAAAGTAATTCTCGATGCGCCTTGGATGGGCAGCTAGGTTAATCTCCTCTGAAGGAGCACAGGCCAAATACCCCTGGGTGTAATTCTGCGGCCACTGTGAACAACAAAATAAAATACAATGCTTCTTCCTCCTCTCTCTTGCTGCCTACCTGCCTGCTCACCTTCATTCCTGCCGGCGCCTGTCCTTTAAGAAAAAGAAAAAGAAAAGTACGTCCCACCTGGTCCCTAGGTCAGAAGGTCTCACCCTCTGTCTCACAGCGTCAAGTTCAATGGTTCATAAGGATGCATTATAAGGAGGCAGTGCCAGTGATGCCAGGCCCTGGGTTGTTCTCCAAGGTCCCCTGCTATCAAGTGTAGTTTTCTTTTAGATCTAAGCCCATGTCTGAGTCAGCAGGGACCTGATCCTGTTGACAAACTTCAGCAACCAGGTGCTTCTCTGGACTCACCTTTACTGCTCTGTCTTATAACGACGTGTATTCTCATAGATCTCTGCCATCACCTTATCAACTGCCAAGGCGCTGGGACTTGGATGGACACACGTCCAACCACTCAGTATAGGCAGGGGACTTGGCAGGTGATAGCAGCCAATAACACCAATGGCTTTCTCAGGGCCAGGAATCCTTCAGGGGACATTATGTCATAACGTCCTGTACTATTTCTACTGCATATTCTATAGCAGGGATTCAAATATTTATAGACGCAAACAGTGCAGCTCAGAGAAGTGAGGTAACCAAGGTGCGTTAGCACCCTGGTGTTCAGCGGGTAAGTCGACTGCCTCCTGTCAGCACCGGCCACAGACTTGCCAAGGGAGGACCCCGTTTCATGACTTGGGGCTGGAGGGAACCAGCAAGATAAATAACTGAACAAAATGAAAAAATGCTTCCTCCTCTCTCTCTTCCTGCCTGCCTGCCTGCTCACCTTCATTCCTGTTACTCACCTTTCTGCAAACATAAATAAAAGTTCCTATTCAGGGAACACTAACCACGTGTCAGATGGTGTGCTCCTGCTCGATGCTAAGCCCTCAGAATAAGCCTCTGTGATATGCACTGTTACGGGCCTCGTGTGACAGAGGAGGAAGAGAGTTTTAGGAAGTTGCCTGGCATCAAGCGAATGAGACAAGCCCCTTGCCAAATCGCTGGCCACAGTGCCATGCAAGTGCACGCATTCATTTATTCATCCCATTGTTTAGCGAGGATTCCACTCTTAGCACCACTCTCGCATCAGCATTGTCTCAGAGCACCTTGCTAATGCAGTAAGGCAAGAAAAAGAAATAAAAGCCATGAAAATCGGTACTTCCTCGCTGACAGCATTATGCTACAGAGTTGATGTAAATAAGTACAGAAAACAAACAATCCTACTGAACTTCCTCCATCTGATAAAGGCCATCTGCAAGAAACAACTAACGTCATTCTTTTTTATCTTTTTTTTTTTTTTTTTTTTTTTTTAAAGGAAAGGTGCAGGGAGGAATGAAAGTGAACGAGCAGGCCAGCGGGAAGAGAGAGGAGGAGGAAGCACATTATTGTATTTTCATATACTTGTTCACACTGCTTGTCCCCCCACATCCCCCACTAGAATCCAGGGGTGCGTGGCGAGTGACCCAGCGCTGCTCTGCCAGGGAGCACCATATTTCTTTCTGTGTTTATTTAGTTGCTCATCTTGGTTGCGCCCCCTGACCCCGGGTCTCGAACTTGGGGTGTTGGGATGCGTGTCGACCACGTCCAGTGGCCTGTCTGCTAGGGCACATGGGAGTGAAAATGATGCAACTCTGGAAGGGCAGTCTCTCCCAGTCCAGGATGCTGACTATCCGGGTCTCAGGGCAGGCAAAATGAGAGCCCAAGCCTCTCAACTGAAACGCTGTGGATGGGAGGGTGGGTATCTTTTACAATGAATCTACTTCTATTCGCAAGAAAGAATGATACATAAGCGACTCAATGGAAGAGCTCATTAGACCACAGTGGTCCTTAGGACGACATAGAATTGTACGGTTGGGCGCCCCCTGGTGGACTAGTGGTGAAAATCACTGCTTCTGGCCCAAGCTCAGACCACCTGCTCCCGAGGACCCAAGTTCGAGACTCTACTCCAGGGGGAACAACCAAGATGAATGACCAAATGAAAAATAAATAAAATGCTCTTCCTCCTCTCTCTTTCAGCCTATTCCTTCAGTAATCTCCGTGATGGCATCTTCCTCGAATTACTCTTCCCCAGGGCTTCTAGCTACTAGTCACTGGTAACCTGATCACCAGCCTTTGTTACTCCAGCCTTTCCAATGCCTCAGTGTCCAATTCTCTGTGCTGCATTCCTTTGGCTTTAACTTCCTGGAGTGGTTTCGGTTGTCCAGATCAGATACCGATGGAGTGAAATCGAGAGGGAAGGAGGGGCATCTCTCTATACTCCTGGTCACCATGAGCCCCAGGAGAGAGCACCTCTGTCTTCCCAAAAGAAGGATGATTTCCCTAGTCGGGTTATCTATATTTGGAGCCCGACTTTGGACATAGGACCAGTGACTTAATTTCTCTTTGCCTTGATTTCCTCATCTGTGAAATGGGGAGCATAACCTGTGAAGTGGGGAACACAACAGGACCCACTTGGTGGGATTGTGAAAATCAGTCCATACATGCAAAGCACTGAGCACAGAGCCAGCCCAGCCTCCGTGCTGTGCTAGCTGTTCCTCCTCTTGTGTGCACGATGCAGGTGAGATCTTAAAATGATGGTCTGCCTGCCTGCTCTAGACCTCCTTGGCTGACTCCAGGTAAGATATTCTCCTGCCCAATCTTCCCTTCCCTAAAAGGCAAATTTGGCACAGAATAGTAAAACAGCATCTAATTTAGGCAGTTTTCTGTTTTGGGTTTTTTTTTTTTTTTATCATCTATTCCTTTTAGGAGCTCCAATTCTTTGAACAAAAGATGGAATAATTTTACTTTGGTTTGGATGGGTTGGCAGGCACACCTGATAGGAATGTCAACCATGACAAAGCAGATGCTTGCTCCAAAGGGGCCCCTCATTCCTGGGTTTCCGTCCCCAGAAGTGTACAAGAAGTGCCCTGGAGGAACAGCCGAGAGGTCCATCATCTTTGGCCAGCGCAGTCTATGTACATTCCAAGGACCTAGGTTCACGTCCTGGGGCAAGGGGAACAACCAAGATTAATGACTAAATAAAAACAAAAAATGCTTTTTCCTCCTCTGTCTTCCTGCCTGCTCCCCTTCATTCCTGCCTGCACCTGTCCTTAAAAAAAAAAAAAGTTGCTATAAGGAGCTGAACAAATGGATGATTGTTATAGTCAGGAAGTGGATAGAACAAGAAAAGAAAGATGATTTTATGTGAAGCCACCTTCCTTAGGGAAGCAAGAGGGTCTTACCCTGCAGTTCATGTCACTAGTGCAGATCAGGAGACTCCAGAGTGATCTGTTTAAAATTCTGCTTTGGGAGAGGTTGAAAGTGCAGTTGGGTTGGGTAATAAACCTTGGTGGGACTTAGCAAGAACGACTCCATTTTAGGCCTGTTGCTTATAATTAAACTTTAATTCAGTGTTAATAATAAAAACAAAACAAAACAAAACAAAACAAAACTGGCCGCGCGTGCCCAGTGGCTGCTCTAAGGGACATGCCACTGGAATATGTCCATTATTCAAAATTTTCCAATGGCTGGCACTGCTGTTGGTGGAATGAAAAGGAAATAAGGAACACAGCACAGTTACAGGCACATCCTGAAAATAAGGGGTCGGGGAAGGGGATGAGGACATTGATGGAAAATAGCTAGCATATTTTGAGAGAAACAGACTAACCACAAGTAGAAAGAAGACTGTATCAAAGCTTCTGCCTTTCTAATGGGCTATTGGGAATACAGCAGAATGGCACAGGGGTGGGTGCTGTGGGCTGAACTATGGCCCCCTACACACGATTCATATATATAATATATATGAATATATACATATATCTCCACCAGAGGCTGCAGATCCAACTGCTACTCCACCAGGGGGCGCTCAATTCACATGTTGAAGCTCTAACCCTCCTGGTGACTGTACTTGCCATGGGGCCTTTAGGAGGCAATTAAGGTTAAACGAAAACAAGGTGAGATCCGGCTCCAAGACCCAACAGGAGCCTCAGAAGAGACACCACAGTGCTCGCTCCTCTCCCCACCGCCATGGGCAGCACAGGAAAAGGCCAGAGCAGAACATATCAAGGCCGTCTGCAAGGCAGGAAGAGTGCACTCGCCAGAAGCCCAATTAACCGCACCCGTGACCTTGGACGTCCAGACTCCAGAACTATGAGACAACCGTGTTATGTAAGTCATCCGTCTATGGTATTTTGTTCTGGCTGCCCAAGCTGACTAGACAGTGGGGCAGCCATTCTTATTTTTCACAAGCTCTTCTGCTCCATTTCATCTTTAAAACCACGTGTATGTATTGCTTAGAGAAGAAAAACACTTTTTTTTTTTTTTTAAAGGAAAGGTGCAGACAGGAATGAAGGCGAGTAGGCAGGCAGGAAGAGAGAGGAGGAAGCAGTGATTAGTTCATTTAGTTATGCATCTTGGTTGCTCCCCTGATCCTAGGACGCGAACCAGGTCCTTGGGATGTGTGTGAACTGTGCTGAAGTCGCCCACCTAAGCGCTGCTACACCAGGGCGCGCCAACTGACATATTTTTAAAAGGCTAGTTGCCACGTTGGAACCTGCTCTCCATCTCCCTGAGCAGACAAGCTATGTGCCTTCTGCATGTGGCCGGGTGACCGGGCTCGCTCACTCAAAGTGAGTTCTCATTTAACTAGAGTCGGCTGACGTTATCCAGGACCCTCATGTGGCTTGGTGACTGTGAGGGGGAAGCCCGGCAAGGGGGGGGGCGGGGTAAGATGTCTGGCGTGCGAAATGCGAGCGGCTCGCTGTCACTTTCGCAGCGTCTGCAAGTTCAGAGTCCTGACCTCAGAGTGGGGGCGCCTCCTGTCCCCTCGTGCCTCACCCTAGTCCCAGTACATGACTGTGCGCCGCTCCAGTGATCGAGTGAGGGGTCTCACCTCTGCTGCGGAGTTAGCCAGGGATCATTTTCTCTGTCAAAGTGGCTCGGCCACGTTACCCGGGTATTTGAGCAAACCTTGTTCCTTTATTCTGACGTTTCTGTGAGTATATTTTTAGATGGCATTACCATTTAAATAGTCGGGCTTTAAGTGAAGAATAATCTCCACCACGTGGGCGGGCCTCATCCAATCAGTTGAAGCACTTAATAGGAAGAGACGGACCTCCCTGGGTAAGAGGGAATTCTGTCAGCAGACAACCTGTGCACCCGGAACGCAACTCTTCCCCGGCTCTCGGGTCTGCAAGCCTGGACTAGATTTCCAGCGAGCTAGCGTCCACAATGGGGCAGCCAATCTCTCTTTCCCAAGCTTCCTGACTGGGTACCGCCCCCACGCCTTGCCCACTCATTGGCTGGAGCAGCCCGGGGCGTGGCCTCTGCACAAGGCCCTGGGTCTCCATCTCCCAGAAGCACCTTCTCAAGGCCGCCGTAGACTTCAACTTGCCTGTGTAGTCAACGGCATGGCAGCTGCACACAGGGAGGGAGCGCACCTTCCTGGGAGACCTGGGAAGGCTTAAGTGATAGGTATTAGCACCGGTCTCCAAGTATTTCCAGCTCTGCCTCTAGCCACACCATAGAACCCCTAATTTCCTACCCCGCTCCACTGCCCTAAAGTTAGGCTGGGTATGGCTCGCATTAGCCAATGAAACGAAGCAAAGCGAAGCATGTGGCTTTTAGCAAGCACGGAAGAGCTGGGGGGCTAGTCTTCATCTTCCCTGATCACGCCTGCTCATCAGGGGTGCAGCCTCAGAAGCCGGGGTGCTCAGCAGCTAAGACAACAGAAGCTCTTCCTGGCCCACGAATGATTTGAGGGTTTGTTTCTGCAGGTAACCCTCACTCATTCCTACTCGTACAATTGATGGACTTCAAATCCTTTTTTCATTTTTCTTTACAGGAAAGGTGCAGGCAGGAATGAACGTGAGTAGGCAGTCAGGCAGGAAGAGGAAGAAGCATGTTTCTCTTTTATTTAGTTGTGCTCACTGGTTGTTTTCCCTCAGGCCTGGGACTCAAATCCAGCTGTATGTGGCCTGCACTCCTTCGGAGGCAATTGACTTAACCACTGCTCCACCAGGACGCGCCTAGGCTCCAAATCTTCAAACTGCTTCATAGCAGTTGAAGACCTTCCCCAGGTTCCCAGCATGGGAGACGCTGTTAAAGGAAAAAGCAGCTCATCTTCCCTGGTTGGGTCTTTTGCAAATATCCAGTGAACACTATGGACATTATTTGGTGGTCATGTCTCATCTCTGGGTAAAGCTTTGTTTATAGGTAGGTGATTGTCAGGAAAATGACTCACAAGGGACTTCAGAAAGATTGATTACAGGTATGCCCTAGTGGCTTAGAAGTCTAGCACATCCTGAGTGCAGCCCCACACATATCCTAAGGTTTGGTGGGGGGCAGCAACCAATGTGAACAGCTAAATAAAAATAAAATGCTGCCTCCTCCTCTTCCTGTCTGCCCACCTGCACTCTTCCTTTAAAAAGAAAACGTTTTAGAACTAGAGGGGGTAGTTGCACAATATTGTGAATGTACTAAGTACCACTGACTCACTTTAAAATGGTTAATTTAGTGATGTGAAGCTAACCTCAATGAAATATCCTAACATTAAGTGTATCAGCTTAAAACGTACTAACAGTAGGCACACCCTGGTGGAGCAGTGATTAGGTTAATCGCCTCCAAAGGAACCCAAGACATCCCCCCTGTTGAGTTCCAGGTCTGGAGCGGGGGGTGGCGGGGAGAGCAACCAATGGGAAAAACTAAATGTTTCTTCCTGCCTACCTCCGTGCCTTCATTCCTGACTGCACATTTCCTTGAAATAAAATGTTTCTATACATGAAACTATATTAAATATCTGCATACACAGTTAACACCCCCTAGATGCTTTGGCCGAGGGACCTTGTAAAGGCACTTACCCGCTCACAACTCCAGCCTCCTGCCCTGACAGCCCGAAGCCAGTGCCTCCACACACCTCACGGGGCACGGGCTCCAGCACACGAACCTGGAGGGACAATCCACAGCAGCAGGAGCTCCTGTTTCTTCTCCTCCTTAGAAACCCGCCCCGCGGTGTGCGCTGTGGCCACCACCGGCCTGTCCCAGCTGTGGGGCAGGACTGGGCCCGTGGGGACCCCCAGTATCTGACACTGAGGTGGTACCAACAGGAGCTCAGGAACCATGGGATGCAGTCACCAACCGCTCGGGCCCATGTAGTGTCTGTCCCAGCGTCATGAATGTCACCCTAGGGCCAGCTGCCCAGAGCCAAGCCCAGGTCACACCCTCCCCGCACCTGCCTAGTTATTCCCGGGGCGGTGGGGGTGAAGTCACGAGACCTGCAGGCTTTTTAAAATAACTGCATCCTTTAATGGCAGTAATACAATTATCGGATTAGGAGACCACAGGAGGAAGGGCATGTGATGTTTCTGGAAGACAGGTACGGAGTACAAAAGGGGGGATAGTCATGCAACGATCATTGTAAAAATACAGTACATTATATACATATTTGCACCATCAACTCTCAACTCTGAAATAGTATTTACACTTTTGTTACAATCCTGGTTAGAGAACAATTTTTCTTTAAAAGCTCGGCCTGATGGCAAATGAAAATTTCAGGTAAATTCATAGTCCCATGAGGTTCTTAGGCTGAATATTCCGGGGTGGGGGGGTTCCCAGCTTCTATTTCATCCACAGATTCCCATTTTAAAAAAGTATTTTTCTTTTACAAAAGAAAATTCTCAAAGGAGGGAAAAAAAAATTCCAGTCACACCACGCACCCTCATTTCACACACACCGAGGGCACAGCCCTGTTGCAAGGCCAGTGCAGGTGGCTGCTGAAAAACCTCATTAATGATTGCTTAAAGAACAGAAGACAAGCCAGGCCCACCTGAGCAGGTGCACTAGCTTGCAGGCTGCCCCTCTTGCCCGGCTTCCGGCCCCGACGCAACCATTTCTCCAGGAGGAGCGGCGGCGGGGAGGGGGATGTGGGTTCCTGGGTCTCCTCCGTCCCAACGTGGGGCCTTCGGCCAGCTTGCCAGATCTCCCCATGACTAGTGAGGAAAAGGTGCGCCCGTGCCAGGTGGCAGAGGTGGTGGCACCAGTGGCAGATGCCCACAGATTTGCTGTCTCCGAGTTGGCTCGCAGGGGAGGCTGCAGCCAGGGCTCAACCGCACAGCAGGATCTGGGGGTGGGCAGCCCTGGACAGATGCCTCTGCCTCTTTCCCAGCTCAGCCAGGTGAAGAAACAGGATGCAGGCTTCCAGGTCCCAGTCTGCTCCTGGAGAGGGCCTGGCAGTGCCCCCAGTGTCCTGGCTAGTCCCCCACCCTTTCCTCAGACACCCTTTCTGGAAGTGTCCAGCAACCTGACACCATGCCACACCTGAGACTGCACCTGCCAGCCTGGGAGAAAACCAAACTTACCAAAACCATGGGCCCTAAAGATACGGTGAGAGGAGGTTTGAAGAAAGCTGAGGACAGGCTGAGACCACCTGGGGCTCCCTCGGTGCGGATCCTTGAGCTGTCCCCAGAGGGGCTGGGCCGGCACACCGGGCTCTCAAGGCTCCGGAGGGGGGCACAGTCGTGATGGGACAGGAGAGCTAATACTGACGGAGGACACGTGGTCTGTGGGGCTGCCGCTGGGGGGACTCCTGGGGGTGCAGGCCCGCACCAGCCCGGCTGCCTCAGGTCCACCTCTGCCTCTCAAGTCCTCTGCTGTGGCCGGAGGGTGTGAGCTTAAGGATGAGCTTGGATGGTGGTGCCAAAAGGCCCGGGTGCGAGGTAAGGAGACCACTGAGGGCAGGGCACCCTCCAATGTTCGCTGCCACCAGCTGAGGCAGACGGGCTTCTAGAAAGGCCCAGCCCTGCCCGAGGGTCCTGCCCGCTGTCTGGGCTCCATCGCTCCTCACTCAGGCCGTGTGGGTGAGCTAGTGGCGCCTTCTCAGCCGTTCCCTTCGTCCTGGGGTGTGGGAGGGGTCCAGGCCCAGCACTGCCCGGAAGACCCACTGGACCCCCAGCCTTCAGGGAGTCCCTGAAAGCTGGGTCCAGCCTGGCAGGACGCCGGGGCTGGGCAACTGCTCGTGCACGGCAGGGACCCACAGCACTGACCAGAGCAAAGACGGTTATGTACAATTTATGTTTCAAAGAAAGTACTACTAAAAAAGGAAAGAAAAGGACACCGGCCCCCTCCCCCAGGTCTCACTCTGGTGGCTGCCCTTAAATATGGCCCTGGAAAGGGCGCGGTGCAGGGGCGCACTTGGCTCCAGCTTAACACTACTGGCAAAAGGGGGAGGCGGTGGGGTCGAAGCCTTTGAACACGTCCTTCAGGGAGCCCGCGTCCTGCTCGCCCTCCTGGGCCGGGCTGTTGCCAGCGAATGGACTTCCGGAGCCCGTCTTGGGTGCCTGCTTCACGGTCCCGAAGAGGGTAGGGACGGGCAGGCTGTGCACACCGGGCTGGGGTGGGGCACCCTCGGGGGGCGGGGTGCCTGTGGCGGCGGCGGGGGCGGCCGCCTTGGGGCGCGGCCGGTTGTAACTGTTGTACCTGTCCGTGGCCACAGCTGTGCCGCCTTCAGCGCCCGCCTTCCCGAGCTCAGGCTGCTCCAGGGCGGACTTTCGAACAAAAGGGGGCTCCTTGGCCTTGGCGGCGGAGCTCTTGCCGTTGCCCTCGGGACCCTTGGGCTGGGTGCTGGCGTCAGCTGCCGGTTCTGCGGCTTTGCCACCTGCGTTGGGAGTCCTGGGGTCGTAGAGGCTGATACCACTCAGCACGCTGCTCTGCCCGCTCCCACTGCCCTGGCCCAGCCCGCCAGCAGCCAGCACCCGGGGGTCATAGGGGGCAGTGGCTGGCGGGGAGGAGTCCCCGCTGGGACTTGCAGACGGAGAGGGTGTGTCACTGGGGCCCGGCTTGGCAGCCCGGGAGGGGGCAGCAGAGTCTGCTGGCTTCTGCAACCGAGGGTCAGTGGGGGCCTTCCGCACCCGGGGGTCACTGGGCTTGTCGCCTGGGCCAGGGGCCGCCGAGGAGCCGGTGGCATTGACAGTCTTGAGGATTCGAGAAAGGAGTTCAAAGTCGGGCAGGTTGCAGCCAGATGCGCCTGGGTCCGTGGAGGCGCCTGGGCGCTGCCGGGGGTTGGGGGGTCCTGTGGTGCTGGCGCGGTGCAGCCTGGGGTCCAGGGCGGGCAAGCACTGCAGGGCTGCGGGCACTGGGGGGGCAGTGTCCTGCTTGGGAATGGGCAGAGGGATCAGGTCCTCGGGGTTCCAGAGCACGGTGCGGGCAAAGCTTGGCTTGCTCAGGGTCACGTCCTTCTTGATGTGGCTGAACTGCTGCAGCTGAGACCTGGGGTCCCGCAGCGGGTGCCCTGGTAGGGGGTCCAGGGGGATGTTCACGGCCTTCTCCCGCAGAGCACGCTCCCCTTCCTCCTCCTCTGCAGAGGGCAGCCCGGACCCCTTGGAGTTGCTGGGGCCTGCAGGGCTGGAATGGAGGCCCCCCTCGGGCTTGGAGGCAGGCAGGGAGCGAGCCAGCCGAGGGTCGGAGGGCCCCGTGTCCCCTGGGCCTGATCCACTGGAAGCCTCGGCGTGGCGGGTGAGTCTGGGGTCCCGGCTGAGGCGGGGGTCAGCCAACCGGCCTCCTGTGGGGTGTCCCTTCTGGAGGCGGGGGTCCCCCAGCCCACTGCTGCTTAGCTCCCCGACGGAAGTCTGGGGTCGGCTCGAAGTCTGCTGCCTCAGGGTCTTCAGGATGGAGGTGACACTGCTCCCACCCTCGTCCTCGTCACTTGAGTACCAATTCCCGGTGTCACCTGAGACAGAGCAGAGGAGCAGGAGGGGTGAGTGGCCACCATCTCTGCCACCAGCCTCTGGGGCCCCATGGCAGCCCGCTGGGGGAACAGTTCCTCTGCCTCTTTCTTATTCTCAGAACCTCAGTTTCTCCTCTGAGTACTTCCCTTCCCCATAGGCTGCCAGGAAGAGTCAGCAAGCTTGGGGGGTAGGGGCACCCAGTCTGGCAGGTCACTGGCTACCATTTGCGGAGTTGTCCCCGAGTGCTGGGGGCACTTTGTCTCATCTGATGCTCATGGCCACCCAGGAGGTAATGTTATCATCATGCCCACTTGACAGATGAGAAAACGGAGGCATAGACTGTGCCATGAGCTAACACCAGCCCAGGGTTCTTGCTGCTCCCACCTCCTGGCCGTTCCGACCCAAGGTGGCGGCACCACTGCCTTGGCTGTCACTGTGCTTGTCATTTGACCAGGCCCTTCGCTGTCACCGCAGGGCAGAGGTGGGGCCAGGTGGGTAGACCCAAAACTGGCCCAAGACCAACTTCTAGGCAGCTGAGACCAGATCCACCAGGGGAGGGGAATATACCCCCTTCCCTTGGTCCCCACTTGTTCCCAGCTCCTGTCAGGGCCACTTGTGGCCTCTGGCTTCAGGTTGCAGACACCATTTGTCCCCATGTCACTCTAAGGCAGGTGCCACGAGAGCCACCATGCAGTGCCACACCGCCCCGTGGCCATCTGACTGTTCCTGGTTGACGGAGGCCCAGCTCTCGTTTGCTGACAGACGTGGTCTGGGAGAGCGCTGGGAACGTGTCCCTACAGCCTCCTGCTGGCCGCCATCTCCTCCAGGGATCAGCCCACCTCCCTCCCTGCTGGGGACCAGGAGCCCCAAGACACAGAGGGGCAGCCCAACTTCCAGCTTCCTCTGGAACATGCAGCAACCTCAGCCTGGCTTCGCAGCCCCTGGCAGGGGTCCTCCCTGGCCACAGGTCCTGTCCCATCTGGAAACCTGATCGAGGCCTGCGCCCACTGGGGAGCCCCTGTCCCTGGGGAGGACACGTGCCTTCCTCATTCTCCCGGTCCTGCTTGCTGCTCTCAGCCAGCCTCCTCGCTCTCTCCTCCTCCTCCTGCTGCTTCTGCTGGATCCGCAGGTACAGGGCCCTCTGGGCCGAGGGCAGGAAGTCAGGGACACCGGCGCCCGGCTTCGGCCGGCCTGGGGGCCCTCCCTCAGAGAAGCTGTCGGGCTCCAGAGGGTGCTCGGGGAAGAGGTGCTCCCCAGGCTCCCCCGGCAGCTCTTCGTAGTGCCCGTAGTCCTCTGTGGCAGGGAAGAACCGAGGGTTCGTGTCGGGAAGGCCTCACGGCCAGCTCCAGCCCACTCCCATGGCAGTGACAGGGATGTGCCCCCTCCCTCCCTGGACAGGAGCCCAAGAGTGAGAACGGAGCAGCAGCTGGATGCTCCCACCCAGGCTGCAGCCGTGAGTGGGGCTCACAGGGTGGCGTGGCTCATGGCGTGGCAAATGCTCATGAACTGGAAACAGGATGGCACGGCGCATGGATGTTTGTAAAATGCAAAGAAAAGGCTTTGGAAAGACAGGAAACAGTCCCTCTGAGAAAGAGATTCGGGAGGACGGGGCAAGAGATCTCTCCCTTTCACCCCACTTTGCTTCATTGTGAAGTACATTCACTTTCCGGTTTCTTTGTAACAATGCAGCAGACTGTCTCACAGCCAACTGTGGTGGCCAAGGACGGGCAGAGACTGCGTGTGTGTTAAGGGGAGGGTGGGGTGGAGAGTGTCTGGAGGCACTGCTGTCCCAAAGAACATTCCGTCATGACGAGTGTGCCCCTGCACTGCGCAAGGCAGCCACCACTGTCCTCGGGGCTGCGGAATGTTTGAGACCCAGACATGGGTCAATATGCAGACGTGGGTCAGCACGACCAAGAAAGTGGTGGTGAAATTAAATGTCTCACACAAATACTCTGTGAGGCAAAAAGTGAGAGGTCACCTTCCAGTACCTGAACTTCAGAATGAGGATGTGACAGGGGCGGTTTATTCCGTGTCACAGCCGGGCTAGGAGCTGGGGACACAGGCAACAGCCGTCACTGACACCCCCCTTCTCAGTACCTCGTGGACCATGTCGTCAGGTGTGACGACTCCACAGCCCCGCACCTGTGCACCCTTGTCCTGCACAGCTGAAGGGTGCTTTACAGGGGTTCTGGGAGGGGACTGGGCCTTGGTTCTTCAAGTGAGTTATTCTCCGGATGCCTGCGTTCGAGCCTGACTACTCTTGGTCTCCTGCCCATCCAGTCCTTCCTCCAGGCCCATTTTAGGACATTTCACTAAAGGACCGGGGCGGCAGTGCTCCTCCCGGCAGCCTGCTTCTCTGCGGAAACTTCTTGAGGCCCTGCCCACTCCTAGATGCCAGGATGGACACCGGCCTCCAGGCTGGGCGTCTCCCTGGCACACTCAGCATCTCACATGGCAGTCAAATGGGCATCTCGCCCTCACAGCGGCCAGAGGAGGAGAGCTGTCCCCGCCGGCTACCCCAAGGTGCCTCGTCCACACATGGTGCCATCCCCAAACCGCGAGGCCCAGCAATACTCCTCCCTGCTCCCCCGGTGGCCACCGCCTCGCCTCGCCCACGACGACTCCACGGCAGACCAGAAGCTTCCGAGCCTCCGCTGCAGCCCTATCATCCCTCCTCCTGGAAGTCCTCCTGTCAGAAAGCCTCCAGGGAGCCCACGGGCCCATGGCTGCCAGCATCGCCAGGGCGTCCCCTGCTGCCCCGAGCCCGCAGCCCCTTCTGCCTGTGCCCGGGCCCAGCCTGCCCCCACCCTCTGGCGGCGGCGGGTGCTGGGACCACTGGTACACTTACGGATACGCTTCTGGTGGCTTCCCTCACGCCCTCACTGGGATGAGACAAGGACCACGCAGCCCCCTCACTCGGCCCTGCCCGGCCCTGGTGCCATGTGCACCCCCCGCCGCCCTCCACCAAGCTGCACACACCTCTGGGGCTGCAGTTCAGATTGTTTCTCGTCTCCGTAAGAAGACAGACGGAAGGAAGGGAAACGGGTGGTTATGGGGACAGAACAGGAACAAGGCTGACATGGGCAGCTCCAAGAACCTTCCGGAAGGAGCCAGACTGGGAGGGCAATGCCACCCCGCTCCTGCCCTCCTAACTTCCCGGGCTCCCCTGCAGGCACGCTGAGAGGGACGGACGCTCTCGATGAAGTCTAGTGGAAATGACCGGAGCGCTCCTCTCAGCCCCATCGGGAATGAGACCCGCGTCCCGCAGAATATCCACGTCCTCCTGGGAGGGAGGTGGGGCTGGGGCCACCTTCCAAAGACTCGGCCCAGGAGAGAAGCACAATTCCCTCTTCATCCCCCGAGGCCCTGCCGCCTGCCGCCCACCCCCCGGAACCCCGCATACCTGGGTCCCCGACGAGTCCCGGTTCCATGTCCAAGCCCTCCTGCTGCTGGTAAAAGTTTTCATAGAAGTTCTGGGCTGGCGGGATGGGGGGCATCATTCCAGAATGCGGGGAGTCTCCAGGACCATAGGGCATCATTGGGGGGCCACCAGGCCCCATGGGTGGGCCAGGGTTCATGCCAGGACCCATTGGCATATCGGGGTGCATGTCCGGGTGCATGTCGGGGTGCATGTCCGGGTGCATGTCGGGGTGCATGTCCGGGTGCATCGGGCCCCCCATCGGTCCTGGGGGGCCCATATTGGGCCCAGGGCCCATTGGCCCTGGGGGTCCGCCAGGTCCGGGGAACCTATGAGGAGGAAACAGTGTCTGTAAGGGGTCTGCAGATCAAGGGTGGCAGCCACACCACCCAGGAGACCTGGAGGCCACTCCACAACTTTGCGCAGGAGGGCTCCAGACCTAGACCCCTCCGCTGTGGAGAGGGGCAGGAGGCCTCGGCCACAGACCGGTGCCCCTTGCTGACACTGGGGCCCAGGACACTCACCTCACGCCCAGCTTCTCAGCCAGCTGTCCCGTGGGCCGGACCACGATCTCAAATAAGGAGGGGATCTTCTTGTTGTACATGTCCTGCTGCTGTTGCAGCTGCTGTGGGGACAGCGGCTCATGCACCGGCATGGACATCTGCGGGGGCCCGGGTGGTGGCGGCGGCGGCGGCGGCGGGGGCGGGGGCCCTCCCTGCATGGGTCGTCCGTTTGGAGAGGTTGGGGCCTGGGGGCCAGGCGGGCGAGGCGGGGTGGGCAGGAGGCCCACGCCAGGGGGTGGTTTGGGCAGGGGGTTGATGCCCTGCTTCTTCAGTTCTTCGACTTCCTTCTCATCCTCAGCACCTGCTTCAGCGTCATCGGCCAGCATCTGCGCGAGAGAAGCAGGGGTGAGGCAAGGAAGCCGGGAGGGTAACCAGGTCGGAAGCCCACTGTTGAGAAGTGAATCTTCTCAGGAAAACGCTGAAACACAAGAACCCTGAGGCCCTTACACCAAATGGCCATAGGCCACGAACTCCCGGCACAAAATCATCCGACACCACGACACAGACCGGTGGCGGGGGGCAGCATCTCCGCTCGGTGGCAGAATACATGTAACATAAAACGCACTAACCGTTTTAACATACACGACTGAATGGCATTGAGTACATTCATGGGGCACGACCACTGATCCAAGAGAAGACCCCGTAGCTATAAAGCATAAAGCACTTACTCCTCCGGCCCCTCCTGCCCCAAGCAACCACTCATCTGCTCTCCGCCTCACGGTCTAACAGATGTGGAGCCTCCAATATGGAGCCTTGTGTCTGGCTTCTGTAACTTGGATGATGCTTCCAAGGTTCATTGTGTCACCACTGTGACACTGTTTTATCACCTGCTTTATGGTTACTAGCAATTTATCATTCTGTCTGGGTTTTAAGGGCCTCTCACTGCACCTGCAAGAGAACCCGACCCCACAGGGCCCACGGGGCTAACAGCCCAGGGAGGATGCAGAGCACCCTGACGGCTTCGTTTCCTCCGGGCGCCCTGCACCCTGCACCCTGCCCCCAGCGCCCAGTTGCATGCCAGTTTTGCCAATAGTCAAGCCTGCTCCCTGCAGGGTCCTGGCTTGGATCAGGCTTCTCCCCAGCCTCCAGCTGTCAAGGTCTCTTATTAAATGCCAAGCCAGAGTGACCTCTGGACCCCCGTGTTCACTGTGGGGAGCCATCAGCCCCTCTTCAAAGCACTGTCCACACACTGGCAGGTCACTCATCTGGTTTATATCATGCACCCCAGCTCAGCTAGTGACCATCGCCCCAGGGCCCTGAGACCCAGGAGACACAATTTCAAAGTCTAGATTTGAGCAGACCAGTTAACACAGCAGCAGTCTGCTTGGTGTCAGGGACCCTGGATCTAAGGCAAGGTCCTCACACCCACTGACTCTAAAGAGGGTTTCACTGAGTCTACACGTGCTGTCCTGAACACCCCCTTGCATCTGGGAATCTGGATATAGCGCATTTGCCAGTGAAAACCCAGGTGCCGACTCCATTTTTAAAATGCATCCCTGTCAGACAACACACCACAGGGGTTGTCACAATTGAGGAGCCGGGAGAGTCCTCTTGGGTGGGGTGGCACGGAGACTCTTAGAAGGTGGCCCTCGGTTTCTCCAGAATGCACCCCGCACCTGCTGCCTTTGCTCAGCGCGTGGTCCTTTACTGCAGCGCCTCGACCGTGAGGCTGACTGGGGCACCCGGCAAATCCTGCCCTGGCCTGGCCCCCAGTGCGGGCTGTTACAACCGCTGAAGGAGACCAGGGTGGGGAGTGCGGCTGCAGGCTGGGAAAGCCAGGCGATGCCCTTCAGCACTGCCCCCGGCCCTGCTCCTGCCCCCAGCACCACCTGCCCCCAGCCCCTGGGCTCCATGCACATGCTCCCTGCTGTCTGACCTGGTGTGTGACCAGTCTGTCCAAGGGCTGGGCCCTGCCTCCTCACTACTAAGTCCCCAGTGCACCAATTCCATGTGTCACATGCTGTGGTCAACAAACGAGCAAAGACCGTAAGTGCTGGGCCCCGGGAGCAGGCAGGATGCCGGGTGGGAGGGAGGGCACTGACTGGCCTATGTGCCTGGTGCTTCTTGTCCCAGTCCACTCCCACACTCTCCAGGGCCTCGTTCCTCGCACCTTCTCCTCCAGCTCTACGAAATGGGGTCTGGGGTGTTGGCCCCGCCTCCTCCTTTCTCTCCGCCCCACGTGCAGACACTGGCCCTCCTGGGTGGCCTGCCTGCCCCGTCGCCCCTCCTCTCCCTCCTGGGCCGAGTTGTCTCTGACCAGGCTGGCAGCCTCCCCGCCAGTCTCCCCAGCGCCCACCAGCAGAGCAGACTTCATGGCCTGAGATGGCCCTACCCTGCTGAACACACTTAGGACTTTGGGCCCTCAGGCAGAGGGCAAACCTAGGCCATGCCTCCTCACACAGGACACATCTGCCCGCTACTCGCCTCCTGTGGAGGGGCGCCTCATCTCTCGCTGCCTCCCAGCCTGGGTGTTAGGAACATGCTGCTCTTCTTGGCACCACTGAGCTGGCATCAGCCCAGGCCACAGCCCCTCAGCCCAGGGAACCAGGCTGCTGCACCTTCTCCAGCAGTGGGCACGGCATTCAGTACACAGGAGTCACCGAATGAACAGAAGTGCTCTCCTAGGGCTTCCTCCTTGAGGGCTCAGGACCTGTGAGGCTGGTCTCACCTTCTGGTAGGAGTAAGACCCAGGCCTGCAGGAGAACACCCATCTAAGGACTTGGTGACCACAAAGCTCCACTCAGTGCTCCACTCAGGTTACACAAGTCACCTTCACACTGTTGGTCGCCTCGCGCCAAGGTAGAGAGGTCATTGCACAGAGGCCAGGATGCCGCCAAGTAAAACGCAGAACACGAGGCTCCCATCAGGAAGGCCAGACTGAACACCCATGGTCCCTCTGCGCAGACCTGTGGGACGTGCTCCCCAGAACTGCAGGATTCCCCCAGTCTCCCTGACCAGGCCTGATTCTCAAAGCCCCCCTAACGGGAAGGGTTGGCACCTGAGAGCCTCAGGCCTCAGGCCTCAGGGGTGCGCACGGACAGCTGCTGGTTGAAAAGTCTACATTGCCGCCTCAAACTGGAAACACCGCATGTTCCTCAGCTGGTGACTGGGTCACCACCCCAGGTGCCCCTGCAGGTGCCCCTGCAGATGCCACCGCTCCACCAGGAACAGTCGCTGCCGCTGCAACCACACTGCATCTCACTCAGGCCGAGTGAAGAAACCAGAGCAGAAGGCTCCATAAACTCAGCTTATGACGACACAGAACGACCTATGCAGGAATCGACTTCCACGACGCTCCCGGAAAAGGAAACGACGGACAGTGACTGCCAGGGGCTGCAGACAGCAGTGCTGGCCAGAAGGTACGGGGCTTCAGGGTGAGGGCATGACTTGTTCCCTCTAGACCCTGGGGTGGTTCCAGGAGCCTCTCTGTCCAAACGAAGAGAACCAAGAGGGAGGACTTCACTGGCCACCTGACTATGAAACAAATAGAGCTGAAGGATTTACAGTGAAGAAGGGACTGCGTGCGGAGTGCACCAGGTGACTCCAGGCATACGTTCATTTAAACGGAAACAGGAGTGAGTGATAAAGTCAGCGGGGAAAACATCGCATATTAGTAACGAAGGAGTAGAGGTAATATAAATATAGACAAATCCGAGTAGAGGGAATTCTCCTCACTCTCGGCACTCGTGCCCACAGAACATGATAGCAAAACCCAAAGGGGGGGCGTGTTTCCAAACACACTGAGTGGCTAGAAAAAGAGGACGGAAAATAAAGCTGAAGATAGAGGAGTGACAGCGGTGGCGCCCACGCTAACCTGCGGGAGGAGGAAACAGCAGGCTACTATGAGCTGCCCACCCCGTGGCCCGACGCTGCTGCTGCCGCTTCCAGGACAATCCCCATTTTCAAGCTGAGACTTGACTCTAAAGATGATTATTGGGGCTTTCAAAATGTCTATGCCAGAGGATGGAATGTGACACCTTGGCGTGCTCTGGGGTTTCTATTCGGGTCTAGAGCTGTGCTTCCAGTAAGGTGACCACCAGCCATGCCTGGCTACTAAGTGTGGAGAGGCCTGGCCCACTGTGCCTGGTGCTGGGTGGAGGTGGGGTTGGGCACAGTCCACGTACATCCCCAGCAACTAGTTCGCGTCCCATCCAGGTCAACAACCAGAATGAATTAGTGTGCTTCTCCCTCCTCTTTCTTCCCACCTGCCTGCCTCTGCTCACCTTCTTTTCTGCCTGCACCTTTCCTTTAACAACAACAAAAATATTCTTAATCACACCTGCAAAGTCTCCTTCACCATCTAAAGTAACATCCCCAGGTTCCAGGGATCAGGGCATGGTCATCTTTGGCTGGTTCAATTTCATGTTCCCCCCACAAAAAATAGGTATCTTTACTTTTCCAGCATTTATCATTCACTGAAATGATATTTTAGATATGGATCTATTGGGCTTAATATATTAAAATTCATTTCAGTGTTTTTACTTTTGTTTAATATACCCACCAGGAAAGTTAAAATGAACCATGTGCTGCTGAATTCCTATTGGGCAGCACTGTTTTGAGTGAGAACTCCAGCCTCTGGCGGGGGTGGGGGATCATCAGGCAGCTATCCTTGGCTTCTGAGAAAGAGCCCTCACTCTCCCCACTGCCCATCCTGTGACATAATGCACAGAAAGTTACGGAATCAAAGCCTGCATCCCAGAGGAATGAGCACCCAGAGAGCCTTGCACATGAGAACTTTTTCCAGGATCACTCTCCCATGAGGGGTGAATATTCCTCTTAAACCCCCAGGCAGTCCTCAATAGGTGGATTCTTGAGTCAGCTGATTACTGACCAATCCTCTCCAGTCTCCTGAACAACTTCCTCGAGGCCTCTGGGAAATAGAAGGCATGAAAGCCTTCACTTGGGAGGATACAATGGTCTCATGTTAAGAGACCAAGGACAGAAACTTGGGGTTCCCCCAGGGCTAAGCGGATCCCTCAGGAAGAAGCAGACACTAGGACATAGCTCAAATGTCACCTGTGAGTGACAAACCAACACCCCACTGGAGGACGTCTCTACCTATGAACGCCCAGGTTCCTGTATGTTTCCAACTGTTTAAGAGAAGAACCATTTGAAATGCGCATCACAACAGGACCCAGCCCAAGTCTCCCCAATGTGCAGGGTCTCTAACGGACACTAAGAAACCACTGCACACACCTGGAGGCACACCTGGTGACAGGCCCTTCCCAGAGCTGCCCCTGTGCAAGCAGTCACAGCCTGCTGGCTGGAGACAGAGTGCTGTCTGACTGCCACCGGCCCAGCTCCAGGTAGAGGCAACAGAGGCCTGAGGGGCCAAGTCCACAGGAAGGAGACGTGTCACCCCTCTGCCCTGGCTGTTTACCTTGTCCAAGAGCTCTCTGGTCTCCTCCGTCAGAGGGTCATGGGAGAACATGCAGTCGTCGCCATTGATGCAGTTCCCGGTCGTGTGGTACAACTTACATGGAAAGTCGCGTTCATGGCAAGTTAAGGCGTGTGTGGCAGCACAGAGAACACACCTGAGGGCAGGACCCACCCTGGATTTTGATGGAGACGGAAGCGCAGGGAGGCGCTCAGGGCCGCAGACGCAGACGCAGACCCAGGAGACAGACGCACTGCTCCAGACGCCGGCTCCGTCCACCCGCCCAGGCTGGCCTGGCTGTGCCCTTGGATGCCCACTCCAGGGGCACCGGGAAGGCGCAGGCAGCTGGACGCGCCGAAAGGAAACAGGCGACAGCACAGGGCAGTCTCGAGAGCGTGCAGAGGACAGACAGCTGTGTGACCGATGCTGCACCCAGACTGGGAGTCGGTCGATGTGAGGGGAGAGGAGGGAGACACAGCGAGCAGGCGCAGCGGTCCCCACTCCGACCAGCGAGGAGTGATGGTCCGCGCCCCATGTCAGACGCGGCACAAAGGATATCGTGCATGTAGGGGCAGTTCTCGGCTCTGGCACAGAACCCGGTGATGTAGAACTTGCACAGCTCGCGCTTCTTTGGCAGCTCGATGTCATGGCTAAAGTTACAGTGGTCTCCCTGCAGAGAGAGGGAGGGGTGGCGTCGTAAGGCTCCTTACTCCTGCTGCAGAGGCACGCACAGCTGTCACCGCTGAAGCACCCAGGCCGTGACAGAAACCAGCAGCCCAGGAAAGGCGGTTTCCCAAGGTGACACTTTCCGCAGGGGTGCGCCTGTCACCACATCTTCCCAAGGCTCCTTCCCCTTTCTCTTCCCAGAAATGAGTGTCAATGTGTTTTTGCTGATGGAATTGTTTTATTTCCAGTCAAACACAATCTGGGGCACCCTGGTGGCCTAGCGGTTTAGACCAGGCACCGTCCACACATACCCCAAGGTGCCCAGTTTGGTCCCCAGTTCCAGACAGACCCGGGGCCAGGGAAACAACCGATAATAAACTGAATAAAATAAATTCTTAAAAAAAGCTTCTTTTTCCTCTCTCTTCCTGCCTGCCTGCCTACCTTCATTCCTGCCTGCACCTTTCCTAAAAATAAAAAACCAACAAAACAAAACCCAGGTTCTCAAACTAGAAACTGTCCTATATCCATTTCCCCTTACTCTTAAGAACAGCTACTCCTTTTTCTTTGCTCATATGTACTTCAAGTTCCTAACTGTAACATGATTTGTGAGTGTAAAATCAGGAATCACTTATATGCATTTGTTTGAAATACTCGTTTTCCCTAAGACCAGATCCTCAGTGCACTATTCTCAGGGAACATGTTCGCCAATATTTACTGTCTTTATATGGGAATAATAAGCTGACTGCTTCAACTAACATTGGATTATACTTGCTTCCTTCGGAATTCTGGGTCCACCTTGTGGCATTAAACTACTGTGAAGTTCAAGGCTGGGCTAACACCGCTGGCCCCAGTTTTTGTTCCTGGCCCCCAGGCACAGTATCAGACGCTGACCCCACACCACCGAGCCTGGGAGCCCGTGGCCTGGGAGCGCAGGCCCTTACCCAGGTGCACCGCCCTTCCACGAAGTACTTGCAGATGACTTTGCCTTTCTTGTCAGACTGCTGGTGGGGCTTGTCGTGGTCGCTCCTCCGGTAGCTTCCGCCGCCGTCCTGTTATGAAGGCAGATGTGAACATGCAGGAAACCAGAGGAAGGGCGGGAGGGCCCTCTGCGGGCCCCACATGAGGACAGAGCTGAGGGCGTGAGAGGGTATTTGTGTGTGATGAACAGGGACCGGCCAGTGACGGCCAGGTACAGTGTCTGAGTCCACAGACAAGCAGCTCTGTGTGGGGACTGTCACAACGAGACTCGAGCACCACACACCCTGGGCAGGAAAATGTCCACTCCTAGGAGGCAGCATGGCACGCACCTTCCTGTAAAAACTCTCCATGGCTACATGACAGTCATCTAGAACCTTCCTCAGAGACTGATTACAGCTGACAGAGGGGGCTACGAAGACAGAGGGTCTCTCCAGCAGCACATGCCCCACGAGAGAGGATTAGTGCTGATGGGCCCCACAGGGCACAGCTGCTGGGAGCAAGGGGACAGGATCAGTCTCAGGGGACAACTCATTAAAGAAAGACACTACCAGGAAGGAGCCGTGGCAGGCCCTGGTGGAGTAGCAGCTGGGACAACTGTCTCCAAAGGAGCCCACACCACAAACCCCTGGGTTCGAGTCCCAGGCCCGAGAGGAAATAAGCGGTATGAACAACTAAATAAAAATAAAATAAATACAGATGCTTAATTCCTCCTCTTTCCTGCCTGCCTACACCTATCCTTTAAAAATAAAAAGGAACCTTGACCGAAAAATGTGAGCTAGGAAGCAGCATTGACTCACGCCCATGTCCTCGTCATAGAAATCCTCGTCATCATTCATCCCGCCTTTGTTCATTCCTCCTCGGTTGCCGCCTCGGCCTCGGCCCCGGCCCATCCCTTTCCCTCGACCTCGGGAACCCCGGCCACGGCCTCGACTCAGCCCTGCAGAGAAGAGCACGGTGGTCACTCAGGCTTCCCCAGGACACAGCCCAGCCCCCGCAGGAGAGCCGCCCACCTCACCTCGTCCTCGGCCATCCTTGGAGCGGCGGTACTGGTTCAGCTCCTTGGAGTAGTCGTCGTACTCCTCGTCTCCCAGGGGCTCCTCGCTCTCTCCGTACTGCGGCCCGGAGAGAAAGAGCAGAAACTACCGCTTGAGGGCAGGTGAGCCGCAGACAGTGCCCGCTTCCCACGCCAGTCTATGTGACCCCTCCCTGGCCCCGCGGACCCGCTGGGCGCTGTTGAACACAAAGGGCAGCCTGCGGTTCGCACAAACACACTGCACGAGGGTCTCGGGCAGGGACAGTGTGGCCGCCCTCCTCTTCGTGCATGCGAAGAGGAGGGGGACTAACAGGCACCGGACAGCAGAGACATACACGTTTCTAGAACACACTCGGGAAACTTGTCTTCGGGGACGAGCACTAAGTGGCTGGGTAAGCAGTGACAGGAAGATCTTTTTCATGGCTCACCCTACAATACTTCTTCAATTGTGAAACACAGGCAAGTTTTCTCTGTTCCAAAATGACAAAGGAAGGCTTCAAACACACAAGCCTGCCACCCTGATGGCACCTACACCTGCCCCACCCGGCCTGGACAAACCCTTACCTCCATCTCTTCCTCGTAGAAGTCCTCTTCGTCCTCTGGGTGGTCTCCTCCCACAGAGCCGCGGCCCCTACCCCGGCTGCCCCTGCCCATGCCGCGGCCTCGAGACCCTCCTCGGCTTCCTCGGCCCCGGTAGCCCCTGCCACGGCCTCGGCTGCCTGCAAGGGGATTCAGACAGTGAGTGCCAGGAGCAGACCCTCCTCCACTGCTTGCCCCCAGGGGGACACGCTGCCCTTCTCCAAAAGCCCTGTGGCTCCTCGTCCCTGGTAGGGGCCTCTGCATTCCTGACACCCGCCTGCAACAGTGCTGAGAGCCACACGGATCCTTCTGGGGGGTCACCAGCCATTGGTGGGAGTCCTGTGCTATGCTGACCAAGTCAGGAAAGGCTATGGGTGGAAATCACACCCTGAATTTCAGACTTAGTTAAAAAAAAAAAAAAAGGGGGGATTTCAATTGTGTTTAAATGAGATTTTCAATAATTAGGTTAATAAAAGAGGTGGTTAAAACTAATCCCAGCAGTTTCCATTCATTTTCTTAATGTGAAAGATTAGATTCCATGGCATGTATTTTCATTCTATTCTTCAGCACAGGTGGGGACTCTCCCCAAAGCGCAGCGCCTGTCCAGAGAGGTGCTCGAGCAGACTCTGAATGACTGTCTGGCCAAACAAGCTGGGCCTCAGACTAAAGATCACTAAGCTGAGGATCCCAGAGGACCCCTTGGCTGGGAAGTCTGACAGGTGGTTGTAGGAGGCCAGGCCAGGCCCTGCCCTCCCCCACCATCCTAACTGCCAAAGGTTCGGGGTTCAAGGTTCAGAGGTGTGGCAGTCCTGAGGGCTGCAGCCGCACCTGGTCAGGTGACAGAGCTGGGGGTGGGGTTTCCTGAGGGTTGGGCCTGTCACTCAGCAATTGTCAGGGGCTCAGTTCCCCTCGTCCAGGAAGCCTGTCTCCTCCCCTCACCGCTGACCAGGAAGCGAATCTAAAAACCCTCAGTCACACTGGACTCCACCCCAATCAGGCCAAGCCGGCTCCACCCCAATCATGACATAGCACTGGACCCTCCTCTCCCTTCTGTCTCCAGGCCCCCTGGTGTGTGCGGCCCTCACCTTCCTCCCTGCACTCATTCCAGCCCCAAAGGACTTCATGTCTCCGCCCTGGATCTGAGGCTCAGTCAACAGAAGGTTGACCAGTCCGGCTCCACGCGCCATGCACATCCCGCCTCCCCGTGCCGCCAGCTCCAAGTCCTCCCAAACACCCCAAGAGGCTGCGGGGGTCTCACCTCGGCCCCGGCCACTGCCCTCCTTGGCCCGCCGGTACTGGTTCAGCTCCTTGGTGAAGTCATCGTAGTCATCCTTGCCCAGGTCCTCCTCGTCGCCCTCATACTCGGCGAAGTGCTCGCTCTCGTAGTCGTCGTACCCGCCGTAGCCCTTGCTGTCCGTCTTGGAGTAGCCCTTCTTGGGCAGGGGCGCGGTGTGCGGTGATGGGTACTGGTGGGACTGACGGGTACGGGTAGGACGGTGAGCCCGCCCTCCACAGCACCAAGATCCAGCCCTGCTGCTCCCTGAACTGAAGAACTGAATGCCACTAACGGTCCCTGCTGTCCCTGAGGCAGCGTGCCAGTCCCCAGCCCAAGAAGAGTCCCCACCTGAGTGGGGTCGGGCGGCACGCCAGAGCCTGCTCATCAGAAAGGACCCCTGCTTTCCAGGAGACTGAGATACACAGACCTCATGAGCTCTGAAGGAGGAGGGAGGGCAGTAAAGGGCGTACTTCCCAGAGACAGAGGGAGACCTCCTTTGGGGAGTGGACCTAGTAGGCAAGAGGGGTGGGTTCCCCTTGGTGACAACATCCCCGGGGTTTCGCAGTTTAATAACCTGCTTCGCATCAAACTAGAAAAACACTTTAAATTTTTTAAATGGTGCCTTCAAAGGTCAAGAGCTACTGAGCCAAGTGAAATATACATCCAGGTGGAAGCCACCAGACACCCGCCCGGCAGGAGGTGAGCGGGACACACACCATGGGGCGCAGCATCAGTCCGCAATGAAATGCAATGTGCCCTGAACTACGGAAGGACATGGAGGGAACTGAAAGCATGCTGTCAAAGAAGCCAATTCAAAAAACTGCCATGTTACAGGGTTCCAAATAGAAGACTTCCTAGAAAAGGCAAAACTATAGAGATAGCAAAAAGAGCCATGGCTGCCAGGGGCTCAGAGAGGGACGAGGGGAAGCACAGGAGGTTTTGGGAAACAAACTATCCTCTACAACATTCATGATGAGTACTTAATGGTATGCATCCGTCAAACCCAAAGTAAGGAAGAACTCAGAGCGGGGCCAGGGGCGTAATGGAAACCACGGGTTCTGGCACACATAGTAACGCACCAGCTCCGGCTCTAGTTCCAACAGGCACCATGTTACGACACTGTCAGTAGCGGGCACTGGGGAGCAAGGCGTGGAAAGAACTGTGCCATCTGCTCCATTTCCTACAAACCTAAACTGTGCTGAAGAAGTCTACTACTAAAAAAAAATCCACACTCGATACAGAAAAATGAGAAAACACAAGACATGCAGGGACACGGGAGACTGTACAGGAACATTGAAAAGCCTCCGCCCCTGGCTAACAACAGAAGCGGCTGCTGCCTCCATCCCGGCTGTCTCAGGCCTGATGTCTGTGGCTACGTCCCCAGCGCAGAGTCAGCTACAGCAGCTCGTCATACATCATCAGTCAATGAGATGCTGCTGAGTCACAGGATGGCATGATACTGGGGCAAGCTTAAAAACCCCTTATCGAAACTTTGGAAATCTGTGTTTTTCCTCACAGGTTGTGCTGACAGTAACTGCAATGTCTGTTTAAGCGCAATGATTCAACCGAACAAGCACTGAGCTGCGGACTCCATGATGCTTCAGGTAACTTACTCCCATAACCATTTCCTTCTCTTGCCAAATTTCCACCAAAGTTGTCTCTGAACAGTGGAAGGTCAGCACTTTCCTGGGGGCAGGGGACACGTGCCAAGGTCACGGGCAGAGGCAGCAGGGGGAGGTCTGACAGGCAGGGCTCCTGCACCCCGGGCTGTGTGACCTGTGGAGTTCTGAGTCCTGTCCCGTGTCCCCTCACCCATCATCGGGCACCGAGCCAACCCCCGCCCCGCGAACGGACAGCTGCACAGGGCGCCCTACGGGACGTCTGCATCCAGCAGGTGCTCCGCGACACGCACTCACTCACCGGCACGTATGGGGGGCTGTACTCGCGGTATTTGCGGTGCCCCTTCTCACTGGGGCTGAAATCGGAGTCATCTGAGAAGTCCGAGAAGTCATCGCTGGAGGAGGCGTGACGCTGCAATGACAGGGAACCAGTGGCCTAGCTGCAGGCCTCTGGGACACGGCACGCTGAGCGTGCCAGAGGGCTCTGGGCTCCTCTCCGAAGGCCTCACCTGGGGGCACAGCGGCAGTGGAGCATGAACTACCAGCTCTTTAAAAAGGCCTTTAGCCAGTTTGGGGAAGGAAAACACCACTATTAGGAGTGCCCTCTGGCTCGATGGCGCCAGGCGTGCAGCTCTAGGAAGCCCTCCGACCTACTTTGTGTTTCGATTTCCTCCTCTTCTTCGACCTCCTCTTCTCCTTCTCCCGCTCTTTCTTCCGTTTCCGCTTCAGCCTCCGGTGGGACTTCTCCTCATCCGAATCACTATGGTGCTTTTCCCCCTTCTCTTTCCGGCTCCTCTCTGGTCCTCCGGAGGTATCCTGGGTCTCCTCAGCCCCATCATCTTCCAGTTCACCTTCTTCCAACTCACCATCTTCCCTATGAACCAACCCCAAAGCCGGCATGAACAGGGGCTTTGTGAGGAGACCCTGGGGGCTCTGGGCTGGCAGGAACTGGGGCCCAAGCGTACCAAGCAAGCTGTGATCCCCTTGAGAGGCCTTGGGGGCACACAGGGCCAATGCCCTCATCCCATCCCTCATATTCCCCCCCAAAAGCCCTGCATCTGCCTTCATATACCCATGCTGAGAAGTGGGGGGCATCGTTGGTGTCACTAAGGAAGGCACCATCACTAACACCAGGAGAGATCTAAGCCAGCGTTTCCCCAAGGTGTCCCTGGACTGATGCTATTAGTTGGAAAATGTCGAGGTTCTGTGGTCAGATGAGCCAAGGAAATCCCCATCTTGGGGACTCACGATGCTCAAAGTTAGAACAGAAGTTCCCAGGAGTCCCAGTCAAGAAACAGGCTCTGCTCTGCCTTGAGCATTCGAGTCACTTGAACTCAGAATTCTCTTCTTTCAGGGAACACGAACTAGTGTCCCTCCCACAGTGACCTGGGGGTGCCAGCGGGGGTCTGGCCCTATGCAGGTGCCCTGTGAGTGGAGGGTGATGGCTGTGGACAGTGGAGGGAAGGCCGTGGTGCTGACCAGGCTGGCCGGCAGATGCCTGGGCCCTTCCCACGGGCAGGCCTAGAATGAGGCTCAAAGACACTGAAGATATTTTTACGAAAGTCCCTGAGAACCACGGGGAACAGGCTGTGGTCCCCAGGCTCCGCGGTGTGGCGCACCCCGGCAGCTCCCTAGCTCTGGGTGACCTCTGGGCAGGGGGACTGAGAGGAGGACTGAGAAGCCCCAAGGTCCCCACAGGACACTATTCGAGCTCACAGAAGGGCTCCCCGGCCTTCACCTGACTGCCCTCCCCTTGGGCATCCCTCCTGGACCCCCACCCTACAGCTCTGTCACTCCCCCACAGCCCACCCCACTCCCCGCACCTTCAAAACGAGAGCATGCTCCAAACCTGACAGCCACCAGCAGGGGCACTCTAAGCATCTCAACTAGAGGGGAACGTGGAAGGGGGGAGAAGGGGGGTGGGGGGGGCCGTTGTGGAAGGATAGGGTTAGGAAGGGAAAAGCTGGAAAAAGAATCCAGGTTTTGAGCCAACCCCACAGACACAGTTCTCACAAGTACAGGAGTTGGTTTGGAAAAAAAAAGAAATAAAAATTGTTCAACGTTTTTGAAGAGTGCCAAAAGTTCCCCACGCATGACCTTGGAAAAACACGTGTAAGAATACAGGGAGTTTCTGCCTTCCGAACTAGGGCCCAGAAGGAAGAGGAAGATCACGGATGTAGTAAGCCCGGGGCCCAAAAGGCTGACTCCACAGAGACCTCCTCACTGGGTGGAAAGGGTCAGGGTCCCAGGGCCGGTCCATACAGGGACAAGTGCACCAGGCAGCCCTGCCGGGAGCCCCGTCAAGACTCTGGTGGGCTTCGTGGAGCAGCAACACATGAGCGACTCCCCAGGACCTTGCAGGGCCTGTCACTGGCACTGCTGCCTCTGTGTGCCCCGGTGCTATGACCCGAAGTAAGGGAGACCCTTGAGGGAGCTGCTGTGCACTCAGCCCAGTTCCAAGGGGCCAGTGGTGCAGCCCTGTGGACACGGGGCTGAGGCCAGGGAGGCTCCCACAACAGAACTGGGACACAGCAGCCGCCGGGCTGGCTGGCTGGCTGGCATGTCAGAGGAAACAACAGGAGAGGGGGTGGGAGGAGTAAACAAGGGAGAGGACAGCATTCCAGGCCTCGCCCACCACACCCGGCGCCAAGACTGGGGAAACTGGTTGTGGCGGGCTCCCAACCAGAGAAGCTGTCAAGCAGGAACGCAGCTGCCTGGAGGTGTGGGGGGCACCAGGAGGGTGCCTGTAGGAGCAGACATGGCAATACTAAGGAGTGTTCAACTCTGTGTCCACTTCGGGGAAGCACGGCAGACAGACAGACAGACAAGGAGCTGGGAAAGGCCCAGGGGGAGGTTGGTCCTCCATGAAGAAGCCGAGCAGAGCACTGCTCTGGCCAGTGAGTCTGGAAGGACAGCCGTGGGAAGGACTTGGCATAAAGTGCCCAGAATCGCGGGGCAGGCGTGGCAGGAACTCCCAGAGCCGGGATAAAGAAGACAAGGCCCAAGACCACCAATAGCCAAAGACCGTCCAGGGGCCAGGAAAAGCCTCTAAGGGCAGAGGGATAGCAGGAGAGGCGAAGGGACTTGTGGAGGTCAGACAGACAGGGAGACACAGGAAAAATCAGAAACGAACTCTGAGCCGTGGGTTCTTCCTCAATGACATGGGGAAAGGAAGGGAAGATCACTCTTCGACCCCAACTTGAAGCCACAAACAGTCCAGGCATGTTTCTCTGTGCCAAGTTCCTGCGAGCCTCGTGCGTTCCACTGGACAAAGTCAAAGAAACCCGGTCCGCAGTCTCTAACACAGGCCCAGGGCGGCTGAGCCAGAGATGGTGGCCGAGCCAGAGATGGTGGCCACTCCCGGGTGTCCGGCAGGTCTTGCCCAGGGCCAGCTCCTCCATCCTCATTCTGTCACACTGCCCTGGACAAAGGCACAGGCCACTGTCCATCTAACACCTGAGCCCCAGGGACAGAAGACCGGCCAAGCAACTCCAAAGGCTTAACCATCAAGAATGACTCTAAAAGAGCCTCATTCCAAATGACCTGCAGAGACAGAGGGTGGCATTCAGACCCAGCTCTCAAAGGCTACAGTCAAAGAGGGGTTCTCTGAGTCACAGTAATAGCCCTGGGCGCACCGAGCTCAGTGAGACTCTAACAACTCCACAAAAAGTGTCCTCAACACCAGAAACTTTGCTTCCCTAGATTGTGAAAAGCTGAAAAACAGAGGGTTTTTTTAAAGGGCTTTATAAAGGAGAATGGGCTCCTTGGGGGACACTGGGTGGTAACACGCCTTCTCAGGGCCATCTGGCCAACAACTCAAGAGTGCTGGCTG
Organism: Solenodon paradoxus; assembly: GCA_004363575.1. Taxonomy (NCBI): domain Eukaryota; kingdom Metazoa; phylum Chordata; class Mammalia; order Eulipotyphla; family Solenodontidae; genus Solenodon; species Solenodon paradoxus. The sequence goes on along the minus strand of RJWH01003403.1, from coordinate 110,026 downwards.
AGCAGTCTCCCATCACCTGAGAGGTGCCCTCTGCTAGCCCCAGGGATTCCCAGCTGAAAATACTGCAAGAAGATGAAAATCCCGTCTTCAGACTCTTCAACGGGGGGAGAAACATTCAAACAATGGGGACAATGAGCAGACATCCTGCGGTCACCGCCACCAATGCATAAAGGTGGTGGAAAACAGTAACCAGGTTTGAGTGGTGCCCTTCAGACTGGCAGTAAAATCCAAGTCAGAGTGGGATTAAACACCCAGGGGGTATGCTTAATAGGCCGTGACATAATCCCCCAAGAAACATGGGGAGGTCCCATTGCACTAATCATTTCATCTCGGCCTGGGAAGCCCTCTTGAGACAAGCATGCAAGGGATACCCTGCGTGGCGGCCAGGCAGGACTGCTCTGGTCCCTGAGCCTGGATGGGCAATTCTCCGGGACAGCCTGCCAGAGCCACGAGGGACCGACTTGGAACTGGTACCTGGGTGGAAATGGGAAAAGGACAAGGCCTGGCTGAGGGTCAGAACTATCTTGTGCATCCGGGACTAAGCTTCCAGGACATTTCCATTTCCATTTGCAGAGTTTGACCTCGCTCAGGTCAAAGAATAGATCCTGGCTGTCCCTCCTGAGGAATGCTTACTGGGTCAACTCCACAGGGCACAGAGCGTGTTGGGTTCGTTACATACACGGGCTTGGCAAACAGAACATGATGAAGAAATCTCATGTTTTGAACTAGGCTGGCCCCATCCACCAGTCTACAGATTTGGGCACCACTCTTCTTTCTGTAAACCAAGTAACTCAACCAAGCCTGCCTCTTCCCTACTGTGCTCCCGGGGACACGGAACCTGAGCCTTGGTTTTCTGGTCTGTACAATGGGATAGCTACAGCGCCTACGTCAGAGGTAGGCAGAGCTACATGACAAGCTACAAATAATGCCCCTGCCACGGGGGAACCTCAAAGCAACAGCAAACAGCAGCTGCTGGCTCTAAGAACTGGCTAGCACGGTGAGGCTCCCCACGGACAAGCCGAAACAGGCCAGAATGCTGGCTGGGAAGTATTTTTTCTCTCCGGAGACGATACAGCCAACTCCTCTTGGGGACCACTGCTAACTGCTGGCCACCGAGTCCCCACTTCAAATGCTGCTGGCGACACTGACAAAACGCCATCGCCCAGTCCACAGCTCTATCTAGGTGGCACCAGAAGCCTAGTGGCTGACAAGGAGAAAAAGGTACAGAGAAAAGGAAGGCCCAGGAAAAAGGGACAAAGGTCCTTTACAAAGCCTGACAACATGGAAATTCTCTAAACAAGAGAGTGGGATGGCGGGTGAAAGGGGGCCCCGGATTTGTAGATTTACCTGGTTTACAAAAAAGAAGTCAGGGAGAGGGAGAGGGAGAGAACAGAGACAGTAGAAAGGAAAAGGGGAAGAAAAAAAAAACAACAATAAGATGGAAACTCGTGGGCACAGTGGCTGTTTTACCTGAAGATCATGAGGGCCCTTGACAAGAGGCGGCTAAGTTAATGTGAAGGTCAGGGTTATGATCATTAACTGCCCAAACTCTCAACAAACTGCCTGGATAGGCTCTGAATGACCCATTAACTAGGGACAAAATTACAAAAATTACAAGGCGGCTCCACCTCCTCGAATGTTTAACAACAGATCTAAGCGCAGGCGGCCAGGATCCCCAGGTCCGACCCTGCAGGACAGTCACTCCCTGGGAGAGGAGACAAGGCACCTTTCCTTTAGAAAAGCAACCCGGGGCTCAAGCTGCGGCCCCAGAGCCATGCACTGGATTAAGGGGGTGATGAGGCTGCTACAGGAGTGAGGAGGGGAGCCTCACTGAGGGATTTTCAGAGGCAGGAAACTGTTGAAATACACCTCTGGGTCTTGCACGTGTTTTCAGTGTCCTTACTACCTAGGTTCATTGACCAGAAATCAAGTGCAAGTGGGCGGTGTCACCCCTCCCTCAACATTCTCAGGTGAGCTCATAACTGGCTGTGACGTGGCACCATCTCCACGATGACGAGCACCGCTCAGACAGCCCCCAAGCCGCAAGCCAAGCTGAGCCCCAGCACCCCAAGGCCCTGACTTCAATGTGAGCGCTGTCTGAACTGGGTTCCAGAGACATTAGATGATGTCTGTTTTGTGAGGTGTGGTTGTGGCTTTATGGTTATGGTTAAAAAAAACCCTGTAAGTTAGAGATTCATCCTGAAGAATTTATGGGTGAAATGACACAGGATTTGGGATTTGCTCTAAAAAAACCCAAGGGAGACGAGGGAGGTAGTAAGATGAAATTAGCAAAATGTCTGGAACACTGAACTTGGGTGATGGGTGCATGGCAGTCTGACGTGCTACATTCTCTGCTCGGAGTGAGGTTAGAAGCTGCTGTAACAAAATGCTAGAAAAGAAGATGCTCCGCGCAGACACACCACAAGCAGGTGGGCATCTGGGTGGGGCATCCAGCAGCCCTCACGCAGGCCTAACATCTCTGTCCTGGTTTCAATCACCAAACCTGCCTGGGCAGCTCTCAGAAAGTCCAAGAGCAGAAGGAAATACTCAGTCCTAATACCCCGAGGCAGCAACTTCCCAGCCAGCGCCACCCTGCTGGGCTCCTGGCTTCTGCTGAGCAGCTCAGCCCGAAAGAAACGTGCTCACTAAGTTTGGAGGCAGCGGGTCACTTTACAGACAGGCAAACTGAGGCTTGAGACTGAGGAAATTCACCCACAGGGTCAGAGCAGGAAGCTGACCTGGAACCTGATTCCAGCTCTTAATCTCTACTCTAAAGATGAGAAACAATCTGAAAAAGGAGAATTTACAAGACAGGACAACTGATCAAATACCTCCCACCCCAAAACGCGTAACTGCGCTGGAAAAAAGATGGAACTACTAAAAACAGACTGAACAAAAACAGTCCAAGAAATGCCAGAGCGGCACTGAGACACTGCGGCCGGCGGCCGGTAGGTCCCTTAAACGCTCTGCACCCCGGTTTCAACCTTGCAGCCAAGGCGGCGAGGGAGTCTCCCAGATGGCTGAGATGAGACCACGCAAATCAACCTGGCCCAGAACTACTGCTTAGCGGCAGAAACTAGCACCACGCCAAGGAGACACGCAGCCAATGCTGTTCTCCCGACATCAACTGAAGTCGACTGAGACATTTAAAAATCTAACCAAAGAGGCACTTTCACAGAAAGGTCCAAAGAAGCCAAAGCAAAAACCAATAAAAGCAACAAAAACACAATAGGACTTATCCCAAGACAGAGAGCAACCTGACTCTAAGGGCAGAAAATTCCAAAGTCCTCTGAGGCTGGGAGGAAAGTGTTAGCCCAAGCAAGACGCATCCATGAACCTTCTAAGCACAGGATTTCGGTGGTGTTTCCAACAAGGTGACCACAAAAACAGCAAACCCTGGCGCCCTGGTAGAGCAGCAGCTGGGTCAGCCACCTCCGAGGAAGCAGAGTTCATGTATCCCAAGGATGCGGACTGGCCTTCCAGATGGGGGAAAAGAACTAATGTGAACAATGGAAATAAAATAAAATGCTTCACCCTGCTGGCCGGTGTGCTTTCATTCCTGCCTGTACTTTTCCTTGAAATAAACCCAAGCCTGCAAGAGGAATCCAGCTGAGTTAAAGATGTCATTTTCTTTGCCTGAGTAGCGATTATTCCACTCCCACTCTCTGCACACGGCTCATGTTCTTGCTCAAAGTATCTCTGATGCAAGATGAAGCTCAGAACCTTGCTTCCCAGCAAGAGTGTCTTAAGCAAAGTCTCATGCCAAACATACTTTGGTTTGCTTAATGCTAGAAAGATGCTGGTTCTCATCTAGGGAAGCTTGATTTCTATTATTCCAGAGAGGACAGTCTAATCATTTAACTTGTGAAGACCTGTAAGATGTCCTCTTGTTTAAAATTTTTTCAGAGGAATCAATCTGGTTCCACAAAATGTATATTCAACCAAGACTAAGTATTCACACTTCCCTCTTAAGAAGAGACCTGGGTCCAGGACGCTTAACATTTCTCGTCCAGGTGCGCCCTGGTGGCCTAGAGAATAAGTCTGCTCCGCATGGTCCACACGACTCCAAGGACCCGGGTTCGAGACCCAGGGCAGGGCGGAACAATCCAGAACAGCTAAAACTGCTTCTTCCTCCTCTCTTCCTGCTTGCCTGTTTGCTTTCATTCTCGCCTGCATGGTTCCTTTTAAACAAAGAACAGATTTCTTGTTCATGCACCACTCAAGACACTCTCAGGAAGAAATGCAGTTCTCTGTACACAACTATTGTACTTCAGTCAACCATGAGCTCCTGGAGGGCAGCGAAGACACTGGCAGTCACCCTTGACGCCCTAAGGGCCCGGCACAGGGGTGTGCTGTGGGGACTGCCACCCACAGCTGCGCCGACCTCAGACACCCACAAGCTGTTCGTCAGCTTCAGCGGCACAGCTACTGGGACCCCAACAGCAACCCGCGTCACTTAGGAAGTCACTGAGAAATGGCCCTCAGTCAGACTCGCTCCCTGTGTGATTGAGGGCTCCCCGAGAGGACAGAGGGTGACTGACAAGAGCCCACACAAGACTGGAGAATCAACCAAGCAAGTGAAGGTGGCCCCCAGCCCCCTCTCCCCCGAAAAGATGAGATGCCCTGGTCTCTGGTCAGAGGGTATCAGGACTGCTCTGGTGCCCCACACAGGGGCAGGCCCTGGAATCTGAGGAAACCAAAGTCCTGGCGTCTGTAAGAAAAATGAGGATGGCACTAATCCAAGCCACCTGCAATGGACATTTAGCCAAGTGAGATACTCTGCTCAGCTCCCTTGGGTGGGGCGGTGGTAAGGACGCCTAAGTGAGATCCACTTCCACACTGGACTTCAAAAGGTCTCCAGTTACTTCTACTGAATGAACACCCCTTTGATGTAAAGATTCAAAGGCCCGCTAGGGCCTCTGTGACCACTGGAAGGAGGAGAACGCCCCAGTCGGTCATGGAGGGGCAACTGCACAGCCCCTCTTGGGACCGACTGCACAGGGAACCTCCCTCATTCTCTCTCCTACCTCTACCACCACAAAAACGACCAAGGTGCCTCTGCAGTCACGTCTGGTAGGGCACTCCGTACCCAGACAAGGACCAGCAAACTTTTCCTTTAAAGGGTCAAAGCGTAAAGACTTTAGGATTTGCAAACCACAGTCTCTGTGGCCCAACTTCTTAATGCTGCCCCAGCACAATCGCAGAAGATATGATTGAGCAGGTGTGGCTGAGTTACAAAAACAGGCCTGGTGGGCTGGCTGGCTTGGGTCCGAGGGCCACCCTGGCCCTCACTGCCTTACCAGCAGTGGCTCTGACCTTGACTCCCTCCTCTTCATTTCTCTCAACTGCAAGTTTCAGGAACCACATGGAATCTCTGTATCTATTTCTTTCCCAAATGCAGAAGATAAATTAGTAAGGGCTGCAGATCTGGGACAGCATGTGGTACAGAACTCAGGCCTCGGTATGGACCGCCTCATTCTAATTCTTCCCCCCACTACCCACTCGCTCTGAGACCTTAGACGGGTGACCTCCCATCTTAGTTTCTCTGCATAAAGGAGGAACAGGGCATCTCTGATCTTTACGTGAGGTCTACCGTCGTCCCCCATTTCCACCAGATCAGGGCCAACCCTGAGTGGAGAGAAGCCACATAGGGCTCTGAAGCTGAAGGCCCATCAGGATAAGGGTATCCGGTGCTCTGCCGGGTTCTTCAGATGGACCCTCCTATGATCTGGTCACTTGTCTGGGCTGACTGCATTCTTAAGGCCTCTAGTCTACAGGTGAGTATTCAGAGAGCCAGCAGAAACCCCTCACCATGGCCAGAAGCCGCAAGAGGCAGGCAGATAAGGGAAGGAAACACGAGGCCTGGGAAAAGCGGCATCAGCTTTGCTGGACTCTAAATAAAGTCCTTGGGAGAGGAGGGTTCCTTGCACTCTCAAAATTTTCTGGCTACAAGAAAGCACAGGAATAACAAGGCCTGCTGCTGGAAGAACTAAGCCACAGCTGACTCAGCCACATTCCCCAGGGGGTGGGTGAACTGGGAGCCTGGTCAATCTCGTTTATTCCTCTGAGGCTGCGGAAGGTAAAGGCCGTGTTCAGGTGCTGTGGCCAGTCGTGCTTTCCCAGTCCTCAGGAAGCCTACTAAGGCCGCAGCACTGACTCATCGTAATTACGAAAGATGAACACAGGAAGGCAGGCAGCTAGCTCAGGCGGTGTGGCTGTGCTCGCTTCTAACATGAGGACACTGAGCAGGCAAGAATTCCTTAAGATGGCTTCCAGGGAGTTCCCACCCCAACTGGCTCCTTGCAATTAAATAAGCTGACCAGAGCCCCGAGAGGAAAGACACACTGACTTCCCTGAAAAAAAAAAGTTATTTTCACTTCTTTTTACACACCAGACGATAGGTTCTATTTAGACTGTTGCTCTAGTGGAGACACCAGGAAGATGAAGAAAACAAGATTCATGACTGCCAGGCACTGTGTGGGTGGCCCGTACAAGTCCGTTTGACCACAACGACCCTGAGGGGTGGGAATTCTTCTCGGTACCACCGCACAAGGGGCCAGGCGGAGACGGTCTTATCAGTCTCCAAAGACCTCACTGTTTCTTCATATCCTGTCACCATCTCCAACGTTCAAACGACAGCACCAGTTGCCTTACAAACAGAGCTGAGTCACCAATTCACAGACTTGAGATGACAAAAAAGAGAACACAAGATCCTGTATCCGGAGCAATCTGGCCAGAAGAAACACTGCTCAGAGCAAACATCTTGTTTTCTGCTAAAAAACCCGATCCAGATAGCAAGACGCACCTCTTGTACGCCAGCAAGGAGGCCACACCTTCATTCCTGTCACCAGCTGAGGAAGTCAGGAAAAAAAATGTTTTTAACTGTATGTGCACCTCCGTTATCCACCCGACACTGGAAACCTTGCGCAGTGTCCAACTGCATTTTTACGAGCTACCAAGAGCAGAAGACGTCTGCAGCAAAGACAGGTCGATCGCTCCGGAAAACCAAATCATCTCAAGTTTAATCTTAACTTATCCAAATGAACTTTATATGCCAAACAGATGGGCAGCGTTTCCACTCTTTCCGTTAGGTTTTCATTATGAAATCGGCCTCAAACCATTTATTCTGCCAGGATTCCCTCCAACCAATGAGCAGACTGCTCCTACGGGTGCTTGAATCAGCTTATTAAAACACCAAGTGCCAGAAATCACAGAAACCATTTTTCCCCCCCACTTATTATATGTCAGTAGTTATGTTGCCACAGTACAGGCGACTGCCTCGCTCACTTAGAAACAGCTATGTTTTCACTTACTATTTGCTCTGAACCTTTCAGTTACTCAGTCGCCTAACCTGGGTGAGAACCAGTGGCTCCAGGGTCTGAAGGCAGCATGCCCGGGGACCACAATTAGTTCTCTGATCTAAAGCTATTCGCGAAGGTTTAGAAACCATTTCGTTAGCCCTTCACCATAGAGCTATATATTTACTAGTAACTGGAGCTGGCCTATCCAACGAGATGTTTCTAGAGTCTCAACAGCAACAAATAAGTAGCAGAGGTGAACAACAAATAAGGCAGCGCCGAGACATCCACCTCTTCCCCATCTGGGAAGGAAAAAAGATGGAAGAGAAAGGAGAGAAGGTGGAGGCATTGGTAAATGATAAATGACTAAACCAGCCCAGTATGAAATTGTCTACATTCAGCTGGATTGGAAACAAAGAGTCAAACATTCATCTCTGACTTGCCAGGTGTCAACAGCTGGGAAAGCCTTCAATTCCACAGGAGCGAATACAATGTTCCCTTGGGATCAGCCTTCCTGGTTAGGAAAAGCCACAGCAGTGACTTTCTAAAATAAGTAGATCTACTTAAAAAAAAAAAAAGAAAGAAACCTAACCAAACCCAACTCTGGCTTGTCTCGAATCAAAATGTCAACCCTCAGAGCAAATCGAAACCCTATCTGGGAAATAAGGCAGACTGTGAATCTGAAAGCCTTTTGGGAGGTATGTTTTTTCTTCTGAAGAGTAAATTTAAGGGGAGTAATGAAAGGGTCTCATGATCAGAATAGCCATGTTGGTTGGCCACAACTAATTTTGTTTCTACCGGGAGCTTTTTATTTACTCTCAGATTAAATCTCTCCCCAGAGAAAAGGACAATTTTAAAGAACTTAAGTGTCTAAGAGCTGCTGTTAAATCAGGGATTCTTAGTAACACCCTTTTTTTTCCCCTCTTTTTTTTTGCAACATCCATTAATTTGAATTTTAACTAAATACTGGTACATCAGTTTGGGGGAGGGGGGCAGTACTGTGACATTTCAAAAACAAAGACCACCAAAATACAGTTTGACATAATTACTGGGGCACCTTGGATTTGATGGATGAAATTCCTTTGAGAAGGTTTAAAAAAAATACAATAAACCCTTGTGCTATGCCTGCATGCTTTTCAAATGGGGAAATATTTTTAAATTCAATGAATGACTGTTAAAATTCTCCTTTACAAAAGAAATCCCATTTCCTTAAGATTTCATTTTAAAGGTTAAAATTTTAACTAAGCATCTTTCTACCATTAGCAGCCCTTCAAACTTGGAAGGTTCATCTGTTAGCATCCAGTCTCTGCTCCTGGCTCCTGCAGGAGGAATTGCACAAAGAGTGGGAAACTTCAAATAAATGCAATTCATTTTTGGCTCACCCTATATACACTGCAGTGTGTTCAGTTTGTGCTTCAGACTTTTTTTTTTTTTTTTTTTGCAGGACACTGGACTGTGTGGACACTGCTTCCCGTCCCACAACTGATTTTCCAAACCTAAGATCACTTCACCAGCTCAAAGGCCTGAACGTACAGAGAGGAACAACAAAACACGTGGCCTACTGAATTGCAGTTTACACGTTTCCTCATCTAAATGTGAGTGAATGTTTTGACTCTTGTGAGAACAGAAGAAAAGAAGCAGGACCTTTTGGAGGGGAAGAAGGTTTTGTGTTAAAAGTTTTCTCTAACAAAGCATGTAGGGACCAAAGATGGGCAGAAGGGAAAAAAATGGACCGTTCAACGTGTTTTGGCGTTTTAGCGGAATAACTTATGCTTGTAAAACACATCAGAAGTAGTGTTTGGCTCTGCAAGTCATTTCTGTTGCTGTTTTTTCTTTGTATGTGTAGGATGGGGGGGCTTGGGCTGGAGGAAGTGTTCTCTCCACCATGACAGGGCGTGTAACACGTTTGCATCAACTTTTCACGGTCAGGCATGTGCTTTCGAACAAAGGAACAGTGGAGACAGGCAGAGGAGGTTGGGGCTTGACACAGTTTACAGATTTGTGCTTAAACAGTACTTTACAAATGACTTGCTTAATTTAAACGTCCATCACCATAACACATTGGAGCAAAAGGAGAAAACTCCAGCTACTTGAACCACAATCTTTTGTGGGTGGTGGTGGGGGAGTGACAGAGTTAAAGGAGAACATTAACTTGAAAGCAAATATCATAAACCAAGTTCAGTAACCTTGTATCCTACAAATGGACTTGAAGGGCCCACTTTCTTCAAAGATGAAGGCTGGAGACAAAGCAATGGATTGAAATGGAAAGAGGGCTCTACACCAAGGGTTTGAAAACAAATGGGCCTTTCACATGGGTTTTCGTCATGTTACAGCAACACTTTTTTTTTTGGGGGGGGGGGAAGACTGTGTACATTAAATTAAAAAAAAATTAAATACTGAAAGGATGTGCAAGACTAAAAGGGCTCAACAGGGTTAGAATCCTGATTTGAACATTATAAATCCACTCAAGCATCACTTTGGTCTAAAGGCGAGGAGGAAGGCAGGCAGGAAAGGGACAAAAAGAGGGAGATAATTGAATTACTCAATAAAAGAGGCTACTTACCATCCCAACCCATTGTAAGACATACACTTCTGACATAAGAGAACTCCTTAGAGGTCGAATAAAGCGTGTAAGCACCTCTGAGTAATGCACCTGCCCCCAAGAGGGGGCCCGGAAACCCAACGTGGGCTTAGCGAACAGATCTTTGCTAATCTGTTTATTTCCTGGAACTGGAGTCAGGCTGCGATGGGCTGCGATTCCCAGGACGATACATTTAATTAGAACAAAAACAGAACAGAACAAAAAAAAAATTTGTAAAAGCTCACCAAACTGCTGCACTTGTGTCTCTGAATGTGGGTGGCATTTCTTTTAAAAGGCAAAGTATGGTCTGTGAAGGAGAAAGGGAAAAGGGGCGGTGGGAGTGGGGAGAAGGGGCAGCGGTGCCTGGTAGGGAAGCCCTAACTAGGATCCCGGTCTAAGGGAGGGTCCTCAGCGACTCCCCGGCCGGGCGGAGACGGGACAGCCATCTGTCCAGCGCGCTCTCATCCCCTTCCCCACCCCCACCCGCCCCGAAGACGCGCTTACAGCCGGCTGAAACCCTCCTCCCATTTTCCAAACCCACTCTGGCCACCTCTTTCCCTGCTCCACCAGGAGAGGTTGGGCGAACCCTGCACCCCAACCTCACCCTGAAACGCGCCGGGCGGGCTGGCCGGCTCCTTTATCACCCTCCAGAGAAGGGCGTGGGGAGAACCCATTTCGCACTTAATAAAGGGAAGGGGGTGCTCTCTTTCACCCCCTGCCAAAGCGCAGGGGAACCTTTTCTCTCCCGGAAGGGAGTGCGCCCCATTTTAGCCTGAAAGAGGGAACCCCGTGAGAAAAAGGGAACCAACTTCCTCTCCCCTCCGAGACAGGGAAACCAAACCTCTCTCTCCTCCCTCCGAAAAAAAAGCCCCCATCACCTGCTTACGAAAAGCGAGAGGACCCCTCTCTTTAAGGAAAAAGATGGGGTAGGGTGTCACCCAAAAGAGGCAGGGGCTTTCATCAAAGGGGCTAGAAAGCCTTCCCAAGCAGTTTTGCACTCTAAGGAAGTGCTAGGAAATACCTCCCGCCAAAAACCAAAAGTGCAAGAGAACTCCCACCCAAAGGACCCCCCCACCTAGAGGATGGAGAAAGGACTGATCGAAACCCCACTTTCTGCCTCCTAAAAAAACTAAGGCTCCTCTCCAAATAGGGCAGGGCACACCTCCCCCAGGAGAAAGGATACTGTCGGGGGCTGGGAGACCCCGATCCCAAACCCCTAAGAGGGGGGCAGTTGCTCGAGATCCCCCCAAAAGGCTTCGGGAACCCCTCCCCCATTCCCTTCCCCGAAGCCAGACGGCGGGCAGGCGGGCCCGAGGCTGCCAGCTCCGGGCGTAGGGACAGTCACGACCCCCGTGGGCCTCCGCAGCGCCCCCCCGCGCCCCCTCCCCAGGGCGGGCAGGCGGGCGCGGGGGGTCCGGGGGGCGCCTCCTCACCTTCCCCTCAGCATGGCGCCCAAAAAAGACAGAGCGAGAGCGAGGGAGAGCGGGCGAACGCCGCGAGGGGGGGGAAACGCATGAGGCCAGGAGAGAAAGCAAGCGAGAAAGAGCGAGCGAGCGAGAGACACCCACCGACCCCGCCCTTCCTCCTCCTCCTCCTCCTCCTCCGCGGCCCGGCCCAACATGGCGGCGGCCCCCCCTTCCTCCTCCTCCTCTTCCTCCCCCCGGGGACGCTGCCCCGGCCGGGCCGGGGGCCTGACCTGTCGTCAGGGAGCGGGAGGCGGTGGTGGAGGAGGTGCGGGGTGGCCGGGCAGGCGTCGGGGGAACACGGAGGAGGCGAAGGCGTTGATGGCGGCGGCGGCGACTCTGATGGCGGCGGCGACTCTGATGGCGGCGGCGGGGGGGTCCCGGGCGCGGCCTCCATCGTTCCTTTTGGGGGGAGGGGATGTTAATGCACGAAAAAGGACTGCTTGGGCGTGGCGGGAGGGGCACACTTCAGCTCTGGGGGCGCCTGATAGGAATGAGTATATATTTTTTTCGGTTTCAGAATCACCTCTGCGCCGACCTCCGCGTAGGCCGCGCGGCCTGAGCCGGCCGCTCGCCGCCTGCTTTCTCCGCAGCCTGGCCCTGGGGTCACTCGCTCACGGGCGCGGGGCCCTCATCGGGGCGAGAGCCCGCACATACACCCCCGCGGACCCGGGGGACACGGACACTGGTGGTGGTTGGGTGTAATTAGCGCGGGCCGCGCGCGATGAAGCAAGCGAAGGGGAAAGGGGGGAAGAGGAGAGCGAGCGAAGAGGGTTAAAAAAAAAAAAAAGATTTTAGGGAGAGAGGAGACGGGCCGCAGAGACGGGCTGACTGTCCGCCCGCCCGCCCTAGGTGCCCCGGCTGCCCGGACCCCGCCGCCGTCAGAAATTCACACAAAATGGCGGCTGGGGCCGGACGAGCCGAGAGGCTAAGGCGGGAGGAAGGGCGAGGTGGGAGGGGGAACTGGGAGGCGGAGGCGGAGGTCGCGTCACGTGGAGAAGCGCACAGACCGCTCTTCCGAAGGGTGACGGAAAGAGCCGAAGCGAAAGTGAGGTCGAAGCAAGGCGGAAAATGCCGAAAAGAGCCCAGCGAGGGGCGGGGCGGGGACTGATAGCCGAAGATGGTGATGGGGGTGGGGCTAGAAAAAGAACCCGAAGCGCCAGGGAGCCGGAAATAGCCGAAGCGGATCGGGACTTGGGGCGGGTGGTGCGGATAGGGGAGACGAGGAACAAAGATGATCCGGAAAGAGCCGAAGGTGGGGGTTGGGGTGGGTGGCTGGAGGCGGAAATAGCCGAAAGAGGCCAGACCGGGTACTGGATTTAGATGGAATGAGTTGAAAGGCGGGTCTGGGGAGGGGATCTAGAGTAAAAGTTTTGAGGAATTCGCCATAGAGCAAGCAAAAAGAACCGAAAATTGCTACTTAGCGGGAAAGAACCGAAAGTTTTAGATGGGAAAATGGAAAGCAAGGGATTTCGGGCTCCAGAAGGAAAATAGAACTGAAAACTGGAGCGGAGGTGGCTTCATTAGAGACCTTGGTCGTTGATGTCCTCGGGCGACTGGAGATGACTAGCGCGTCGGAGGGGTTTGAGGACCCGGAGCATGGTACTTGGAAGACTCCGTGTAGAGTTTAAATAGCGTACAAACACGTAAAGTCGTCTGACGGTCACAACTGCTTTGAGGAGCCACTATTCCCATTGACTGGATATGGACTGATTCGATGTTTATGTAATTGGCTCAAGGTGATAGGATTAGCCTTAATTAAGGAGCATAGCAAGTTTTGTTTTGTTTTGTTTTGTTTTGTTTTAAGGAAAGGTGCTAGCAGGAATGAAGGCGAGAAGAGACAGGCAGGCAGGAAGAGAGAGGAGGAGGAGCCGTTTTATTTATTTTTATTTAACTTATCTTAGCCGTTTCCCCCAGCCCCAGATCTCGAACCCGGTCCTTGGAATGTATTCGAACCACGCCAGGCGGACTTAACCGCTAAGCCTCCAGGGCGCGCCCTGGGGTAAGATTTTTAATCAGAGCTGGCATTCCCTTGCCTCTTGCAAAATTCTCCCAGTCCTATTTACATCCAAAGATCTTGGTTCATTGTTTTTGTAAGCTTTTAGTACAGCATCAAACTATGTGATGAGCCATGCAAAATAGTTTCTAATTGGAGCTTAAAAGCTCATAATGTCTCAGGGAGGAGACAGGGAGTTAAAGAAGAAAGGTTGGGAGGGAGGAATGTTAGCTTTCCTATTGTGTAAATAGGGGATAGGGTTGTTTAAGATGAGACTAGGAGAAGAGAAAGTTGTAGGCAAAGGAAGTAGCTTATTTCAAGCCCTGACAAGACAAGAACCACTTAAATTCCAGGAGCAGAGAAAACCCACTTGACATGACAGAAAAATCTGGAGGCAGAAGTGCCTGGGCCACAAACTTCTTGCAAAGGTAATTTTTATCACCTCCTTCAGGGAAGAAATTAGCATTCCTGATAAAATACTTGAAGCCATTTTCTAATTAATTTTGATGGTATGAAAGTTATTTTGAGAAACGGACGCCCAGTTGACTAAGCTGACTGCGATCTAAGGTCTCCTGATATCTCTACCCAAGATTTCTTTCTGGATCTAGTTTCTAACCATATTAAATGATTCTCTTCTATAAAATGGCCCTACCCGAGTAAATCTTTTATTTGACTTATGGGAGACCTTTTTTCCCTTGTATCCATGGTTATAATAAAAATGTTGGCACATTTTCATAACAAAGTTGTCCCCCAAAGTTCTATTCAACCCACTAAGAGCTAGTAGAGCAGGGTTATGGGAATGGAAAGGAAAGACTACACTAAGTAAGTTATTATGCGTGATCGTGAATAGTGCCTTTCCCCTTCCATGTCCTGATTTCTTTCTATTTCTTTTTTGTTAAGGATGGAAAGAGTCAGTCCTATATCAATTGAATGAAATTAAACCTACACATTGATTTCTGAACTCCAGGTATTTTAGTGTTAACCTAAAAATAAAGAAGTAAAATGACAGGCAATCAAGCATTTATTTGGGCTCCAAGAATTATAATTCAGGGTGCAAAATTTCATGTAGAAACCTAAAATATGCTCTGAAAGGGGTAGAAGTTGGCGGTCTTTATGGGAAGAAAAGAGGAAAATGAAGTAAGTGGTTAAAGAAAAGGGTTAGTGTTGATAAGCTTAAATTATTCTTGGCCATACGTCATTGGTTACTGTTGGGTACTCTTAACAAAAGTCTATTTTCTTTTGTCATTGTGGGCAGGATGATCAATCTGCTGGATTCTCTAACAATGGTTTGGCTCAGTCCAAACAAACAATAAACAGCTTTTCCACCATGACAACTCAGACCCAATTTTCAAATGGCACCACTTAGTGTCTGGTTTTCACACTAGCTATGGATGAACAAAACCGCTTGATACCATAAACCACATCGTGGACAGCACCCTGTCTTTCAAGGTGTGGTCTCCAGGTGGAACCATCTCTAAAGCTTCAGCAGATTAGGCCACAATTCTGGAGGGTAATGAGGAAGATGCAAGACCATGAACTCCAGCAGGCAAAACCTTTTTATTTTTCATTTTTAAGGAAATGTGCAGGCAAGAATGAAGGCGATAGGCAGGAAGAGAGAAGAAAGAAGCATTTTATTTATTTTTTAATTTAGTTGTTCACACTGGTTGGTTCCCTGGGACCCTGGGGACTCTAACCCAGGGGTATGCAGCTTGCTCCACCAGGTTGCATCTCAGGACAGATTTCTCCCTGCTTTTACCAGAAAATAGTCTATCTACCAAGACCTTCTGACATTCAGCATGTCTAACTTCTGTTGCTCTGGGTCTAGCCTCAGTGAAATTATGAAAGAGTCTCAGGTTTCAAGTATCTGACAGAAAAGACAACCCTGAAAGACATTAATCAGTTTCGAATCAAACTTTCCAACATAATTTGAGCATTCTTTTTCCCCACTGCTTACACATATCTATTTCTGATGTCTTCCCTGGAGCCAATTTTATGTGTCTGCTGGCTCCCTCATTAGTATATATTTTTAATGTTTTTTAAGACATGCTCACTATAGTTTTATGTGCAGATCATGTTAAGATCAGTCTCTCTAAAAATGTCCTGATCAGCTTTTTCTCAGATGTCCACAGGAGGCTTTATCTAATACTTGCATCTTGGTATGTGGGGCTAAAAGTTAATAGAGGCCCTGGGGGTCCTGAAGGTTGTTAAAACTCTTACCAAAGAAGCTTAGAAACACTCTCCACCCCTCACCTCTCAGGCCCACCCCCACACCCTTTTTTATTTTAACTAGTAAGCCTATCTTAGAGCAGCTTGGAGGCAAGCTTTTGTAATTCAAAGTTATGCCCTCAAGTGAATACCCTCTTCTCTCTCCTTGATGCCTCAGGCCTCTTTTCCATTCCTCAGGCCAGGATCTAAGTTTGGGTCAGTCCCATTTATCTTCCAATTTATAGCCCTATAAATTCTCCATGTCTGTTATTAAATTTGGTCTTTTCTCCTACTAAGCTGGTCTGATGTTAATTTCTTTGCTCAGTGGGCCTTAAAAGAACCTCAGAGGAATTTTTCCAGCACCCCTTTTTTAAAAAAAAAAAAAGAAAAGAAAAAGAAAAGGTGCAGTCAAGAATGAAGGTGAGCAGGCAGGAAGAGAGAGAAAAGAGAAACATCCATTTATTTTATTTAATTGTTCCTCTTACTTGTTCCCCCCACCTCCCCCAGGATGGGGTCCCCAACCTAGGATGTACATGGACTGCACCAGTGGACTTAACTGCTAAGCCTACAACACATTTTTAACTTAAAAAAAAAAAAATCCCGTGATTTTTGTAAACCCAGGAGCGAGGTTCTGCCTACCTGAGGTGCTTCTGGGCAGAGACGCAGGATAAAACCACCGTTACCATGTCTGACCAGGAGGCAAAACCTTCAAGAAGGAAGGAGACTACATTAAACTCAGTTATTGGGCAGGATAACAGTGAGAGTCCCTTCAACGTGAAGACAACACATCTCAAGAAACAAAAACTCCTTTGTCAAAAATGGAGTTCCAATGAATTCACTCAGGTTTCTCTTGGAAGGTCAGAGAATTACTGATAATCACACTCCAAAGATGGGGGAATGGAGGAAGAGGATGGGATTAAAGTTTATCAGGAACAAATGGGGTCATTCAACAGTTTAGATCTTTTTTTTTTTTTTCTTTTCCCTCAATCCTTTTTTATTTTTAAAAATAGTTCTTCGGTAACGTGTTCAGAACAATTAAAAACTGGCACCCCATCTCTTTAAAATATCTGCTCCTTTGAATTCCAGTGCCCGTTATTGCTGGGTACTCTCGCTAGATAGCTGAGCTAGAACAGGAAAGGTGCCGGGGCAAACAAGGCCCTGAAAATATCCGATAAAACACTGGCACAAGCCAGGCTCCAACGGCCAAGGAACAGATATATTTCTAACACAGCCTAGACCTTGAAATGACTAGAGGGTGATCCCAGATGGCAGCTCAAGGGCAGGAACTCAGTTACTTGCCAACAGGCCTCTACCTCCTTATAAGAAACAACGGAAAATTGTGTGTGAGCTTACGCATTAGGCTCATGATAATAGGCTGGATTATGGGCAGTGAGCATGTGCACTTAAGGGAACACCTGTTCATGGAAAAGACAGCCTTTTTCCTGGAATTGCCCTCCTAGACATGTCCCTAGAGCAGTTGGGGGGGAGGGGGAGCATGGAAAAGACCCCTCACGTATATGTGCACCCTTAGTAGAGCTTGTGTGGGTCTTCAGTTGAACCCCATAGCATCTCATCACGCCTTAAGAAGTGTTCTATTTACCCAGGAGCCCCCTCTGCCCCATCTCCGCTCTCTCCTCCCCCATCTCCCATCTTTCCTTCCTCCCTTCCAGCCACTGTTGTCTTTGTTACAAATAAAACTTCCACTTTCTTTTACTTTCAACAGGCAGTCTCTGCAGAATGCTATCATCATCATGGTTGTTTTCATTGTGTTGATTTGGGGTGATCACGTGGCCTCAGACCCCTTTCATTTTACCTTCCCCTCTTCAAAAATGTCATGTACGCACAGAGAGGCCACCCTTTCCAGGACTGCATTTTTCCAAGTGTGTGAGAGCAAATGTTCATAACGACTGTTCAGTGGGCTCTGAGGTAACAGCCTGTGAGTGCTTCACTCCTGGATTGCGACACGCAGTGGGAGATGGAAGTTTTTCATAGACCTGAGCTGTGGAAAAATGACCTTTCCTCAACTGGAAGCTGCTTTTAAAAATCAGAGGATCTGGACCAAAAGAAGAGGATATCAGGTTGGAGAAACCATGTTCAGGTACTGTGAGAATAATGACCAACTCCAAAGATGGCTTCACTGGAGAGAACACGTTTAAGATGAAAGGAAAATCTTGTCAGAAGATCCCAGAAAATTTCAGCTTTCCTTAGCAGTGAACAAAATTATTCATGAAGAAGTGAGCGCAAGAGAATACTGCTCTTTTAAATTTTATTTGTACTTTTTGCCCTGGGGCATGGGTTTTAAATGGACATTGTTGGTTTAGCTTTACTAAAATAAAACATTCGTAAAAACCATACGGACGTTGATTTTATTTTTAATTGTACAGGAAAAAAATGCCCAAACATAAGGTTTTCTGACATCATTAAAAAAGTTGGGGGGACCCTCGAATCCCCAACAAATGACTATCTCAGCAAAGGCAAATTGGTGACCCTAACCTTTGGAAATTGGAAAGAATTCCTTGTAATGAGTCTGCTCCCAGTGGCTGAGACATGGAATTGGCTGACAAGTCACACATTACTCGCGTCTTGAAGACCTACTTGAGATCAGTTCCTTACATGCCTTTTCCACGTGACAATGAGGCAATGCTGGGCCAGTTCACCTCATACTGAGTGAGTAGAATAACGCACTATTACCTGGGATTCGGGGGCCATTCAGTCTTCATAGACCCCACAATAAACCAAGAGCTTAGAGTCAGAAGAAGAGAAATGATCACAAGGTCACGATAAGCCAGGAACCCTTGCATTGGTTGACCCTAATTATCACAAACTAAGGTAGATGCCTCATACAGGAGTTTGTAATAGGCGCCCCCTGGTGGAGCAGTGGATCAATCGCCTCTGAAGGAGCACAGGCCACCTGCCCCTGGGTTCAAGTCCTAGGTCCAGGGGGAAACAGCCAGCATGAACAACTAGATGAAAACAAAATTGAATTTAAAAAGGTTCATACACGTGCAATAGAACTGAGGTTACCAATGGGGAATGGGATGGTGGTGGAGTCCACTGGACAGTGGTAAAGAAGAACGCATGATGATGTGGTAGAAGGCAGGGTGTGTTTATACACATCTGAGGAAAGGGAACCTATATACATGAATTTATTTTCATATGTAGAATAAGTTACTACAATAAAAAAGTGAAAAACAAAGCAAATATCATTAATCACCTTAAAAAAAGTTTATATTAATGAGATGACTTTTAGATATCTGGATAGAAGGGACTTTCAGCCCCTACCCCAATGGTCTGGGGAGGGAGAGGGGCTGGGATGTACATAATCACCATGGCCAGTGATTTCATCAATCATGGCTAAATAATGAAGGTTCCCTAAATATTCCTAGAGTTTGAGACACTGGTGTGCAGACGATATAAAGCCAAGAACCTGGGGTGAAAAGCCAAAACAAATAAATACATAATAAAGAAATAGAGAGGTAAATATGCTTTTTTCATCTTCTTTTTTAAAGAAAGGTACAGACAGGAATGAAGGCAGATAGGCAGGCAGGCAGGAAGAGAAAGGAGGAAGAATTTAGTTGTTTATACTGGTGTGTCCCTGGACACAGGATAGGAACCTGGGTTCCTGGGATGTATCTGGACTGCACTTCTAATGAGACAGTTTTATCTAATGCTATTCCACCAGGGCATGCCCATTCTTGTCGTTTAATACCCTTTTATTACTGGTAAGAAACTGGTAGTCAAGTAAGGAATCTCTGCTTGCCTGCCTGCCTGCCTACTCACCTTCATTCTGGCCTGCACCTTTCCTTAAAAAGAAAAGAAAAGAAAATACGGTTGAGCAGCAGTTAAGTCAATCACCTCCAGGAAAGCAAGCCTCATATCCCTGGGTTCCAGTGCCCCTCCTGGAGGAGACAGCCAGTGTGAACAGCTAAATAAATACGCTTCCTCCTTCTTTCTCTGCCTGCTCACCTTCATTCCTGCCCGCCACTTTCCTTTCAAGACATAAATACAATTTTACAAAAAGGAGCAGGCATGTAAATTGTGGCACACTCACCAATATTGAGTAATGCTGGATTATGAGTGGCAGTCGGTGGACCCCCGTGGAGCTGGTTAACTCAATTTCCTCCCAAGGAGTGCAGGTTACCATCCCCCTGGGTTCGTGTCCTGTGTGCAGAGGGAACAACTAAATAAAATTGAAAACAAAAAAATGACAGTCTTTTGTGGAAACATCTTGGATTATCTAAAGAAAACTCTTCTTGCATGGGACCCCAGAAGCTTTCCAGTTTTCTTTTTTGAGGACTGACACCAAGCCTGCCAATTATGATGTAAGTTGCCTCAAATTCCAAAAGAGTCACCAAATACTGTGGCTTTTTCTGGAGGTGAAGGGTGGCATGCAAAGTTTCTACAACTTGTCCTTTATTTTGGAAAAAAAAAAGTTCCAACATCCCTCTCCTTCTGGGCCTCCAAAATGTGTTTGAACTGGCAAGTATGTTTTTCTGAGAGAGAAATTTCTCTAATGCCCATACTTCCGATCAATGCTTCTTTCCATTCTTGCGCCATCATTATTCTGGCTAAGGATTTTTGTTTTCTAGTTTCTGGGGTAGCTCTAGGGCGGGTTCTTTGCACCAGGATGAAAGGGTTTTATGAAGATATTCCACAAACTGTAGAAGAAAGACCAATTGCTGCGTCCAACCTCTGGGAAAACCTGGGGAAAAAAGGAGGTCTTTGGGCAAAGAAAGCATCCCCGTGTGTTGGATTTTGCTGACTGCCACCTCAATAGATATTTCCCCCGTTTTTCTTTGCTGACTGAAGCCTGGATTTACTGGGAAGATGAAAGGTAAAGAAATCAGCAGGAGATGCTTCTTGGTCGGCTTGGTTCTCATGGAGATTATGCTGCCCCCTAGAGGATATTTTGGAAATTATTGAGGAAAATTAATGAGAGTGTTTTGGTTATCAACTGACTCTCAAGGGACACCATTGCTCACTTGCGCGCACGTTTTGGAAATTTGTAGGGAGTTTATTGGCATCACAATAATGAAGGGGTTGTTACTGGCACTAGGGGACAATCACCAGGGATGATGGAATGTCTTACAAGGTAATATAAGTAATGAATAATCATAGAACGAAGTCAATGATAGTTCATAAATAATGGAAAGGTTTTTACCAAAATGTCTTAAGCTGCAGTGTTGACTTTCTCTGGCTCTTTTTAAATTGTGGAGATAGCAGAGACATGAAAGAATCTTGGCTATTTACAGGATGGATCCCTCCACTTGGGGAGGTGATGTCAGTATTTTGGAAAGAGAGAGAGGGTGGTGGCATAACTCGGTGTGAGTAGCAAATGACACTGAATTGGTTACTTTTAAATGGTTAATATTTGGGCACTCCCTGGTGGAGCAACCCGGATGAACAACTAAATAAAACGAGTAAAAGTGCTTTTTCCTCTCTCTGCCTGCCTACTAACATTATTCATTTGTGACTGCATCTTTCTCTGAGGAAGAAAAATGAAATGAAATGGTTCATTTTCTTTTCTGTGGATGTCACTTCAATTTAAAAAAATGTTTAAAAAATACTCCCAAATTTGGCACACCTGGTGGAGGAGGGGTGTGGCGCAGTCCACATACATCCCCTGGTCCCAGGTTTGTGTCTGGGACCAGTGGGAACAAGCAAGATGAACAACTAAATAAAATAAAGTGTGTATTTCTTCTCTATCCTGCCTGTCTCTGCTCACCTTCATTCCTAACTGTACCGTCCCTTAAAAAAAAAAAAAAAAAAAACCTGAAAAAACAAATTAGAGAATATACCATTACATTTAATTTTCCCTGTAAGCATTAGAAATATGTAAGTGCAAAGCGGGAAAGTGAACTCTTAGATGTTTGATGAATTTAAAAGTACAGGAGCAAATAATTTTACAGAGCACTTAGTTTTATTTCCAGGGTCCTTATTCCAAAGTGATTACCTTGTAAGAATTACTGCATACACACAGTTATGCAGATCATTCTCTAACCCATTGCAAATGATTGCATGTTATGGATTTTCAGGGTTACTGTCAAAGTCAATATATTAAGAATAAACCATGTGATGCTCAGGACCTATTTTAGCTCTTCAAAATAGTTTGATTCAGCATGACTGGTGGCTCAGGTGCTAAGCCTTCACCTGGGGGCACAGTCCACATACAACCCAAGTCCCCGGGGGTCCTGGCTGGGGTGGAGCCAGAGGACAACCAAATACACAAAATGCTTCTTTATCCTCTCCCTACCTGCCTGCCTATTACCTACCTTTCTTCCTGCTTGCCTTCCTTCCTTTTTAAAAAAGAAAATGGGCACCCCCAGTTGCCTCTGAAAGAGCAAGCAAATTAGCTCAATCACCTCCCAAGGAACACAGGCCACACACCCCTGGGTTCTAGTCCTGGGTTGGGGCCGGTGTGGGGGGGTGGGGTGTAAACAGCCAGTGTGAACAGCTAAATAAAAACAAATAAAATACTTCTTCCTCCTTTCTCTTCCTGCCTGTTTGCCTATTTGTCTTCACTTTTGCCTGCACCTATCCTTAAAAAAAAAAAAAAAAAAGAAAAAAGAAAGAATACCTGGGAAAGTAACCATTATGAATTTGATTCCCACTGGCCTATTGGGAGGAAGATTCCAGTTAAAATCCGTTCCAACTAGAGCCCCCTGTATCTCAGGCAGCTGAGGCTCAGTCTGTGTAAGCCACGGACCTGGATTCAAGATATGAGGCTGGAAAAATAAATGAATAAAATTAAAATTAAAAAAATAAGTGGAGGCAAGTCCTAATGGAGTAGTGGTTGGTTCTGTTGCCTCCAGCCAAGTGTAGCCCACATACATCCCAATGACCTGGGTTTGTGTCCTGGGGCCAGGGGAGAACAACCAAGATGAACAACTAAATAAAATAAACCATGCTTCTTTCTTCTCTCTCTTCCTACCTGCCTGCTTCATTCATGCCTGCACCTTTCTTTTTAAAAATAAATAAAATCTCAAACAACAGTAACTGATTCTCACACTTGGAGGCAGGCAGCTCAAGATCAAGATATTGGCAGTGTTAGTTCCCTCCAAGTTCTGTGAGAGAGAATCTATTCCGCATCTCTCCCCTAACTTCTGATTGAGGCTGAGAATCCTTGGTACATTTTAGATTGTAGATGAATCCCCCAATCTCTGCCTTCATGTGACATTTTCCCAGTGTGTCTCTGTATCCAAATCTTCTCTTATAAAGAGACCAAGTATAGATCAGACTACATTCCAGCCCACCCTAATGATTTGATCTTAATTGGATAACATCTGCAATGGCCAAGTAAGGAAGATGTATTTTTCTAGTAAGGTCACATTCATAGGGAGTAAAGATTAAGGCAAGAACAAGTCTTTTTTGGGGTCCATAGTTTGACCCATACATCTCTAGTGAAAATCCATGAGGTTGTATGATTAAATGTATCTACTTTGCTACAGGTAATTACACATTTTTTATCCCTCCCGCAGACTTTACATACACACAGCTGTCCTAGACACCTGAGCCACAGGGGTGTGCTAGTCATCAGATTTTTATTTTTAAAAATGCGTTCTTTTTATTTTTTGAGGAATGAAGGTGAGTGATGGCAGGCAGGCAGGGAGAGAGAGGAAGAAGATGCATCTTTATTTTTATTTAGTTGTTCAAACTGGTTGATCCCTCCCTCCCCGCCAGGGCAGGACTCTGAATCCAGGGTTGTGTGGTCTTGCTCCTTCAGAGGCGATTGACCTAACCACTGCTCCACTGGGACGCATCACTGTGTTCTTTTTGTTTTGTTTTGTTTTTTTTAAAGAAAAGTGCAGGTAGGATTGAAGGTGAACCGGCAAACAGGCAGGCAGAGCAATGAGGAGGAAGCATTTTATTTTTATTTGTTTTTTTTTTAAAGGTAGATACAGGCAGGAATGAAGGTGAGCAGAGGTAGGTAGACAGGAAGAGAGAAGCATCTCGTTTTCGTTTAATTGTTCCTCTTAGTTGTTATCCCCGGCCCTGGGTCTTGAACCCAGGATCTTGGGATGTGAGTGTACTGCACTCACGGTGTACTAGACTGCTAGGCCAGCAGGAAGCATCTTTATTTTATTTTTATTTAGTTGTATGTCTTGCTTGTTCTCCCAGATCTAGGACCGTGAACTTGGGACCTTGGGATGTATGTGGACTACACTTCGACCTGAGGCAGTAGACCGCTTATTACTCCACCAACGTATGCCCTGACTACATTTTAGAATCATCTGGGGAGCATTTTGTAAAAATCCCGATGTCTCAGCTCCACCCCAGACCAATTAATCAGTCTCTGAAGGTGGGGCCTGGGCACTGTATTTGCTGAGCATCTCCCCAGATGATTCTAATGTGCAGGTGGGACTGGGAACCAACTTGTAAATGGTGAGCAGCCACCTGGGTAGAGGTAATTATGTAATTTTTAGACCCGGAAGCCCCAGCTACTGAAAAACTGCTCCCTGCCCCTTTTCGGTTACAAAATCTCACTTTTGGCAGCTGGTATTATTCACCCTTTACTGAAATAGAAATTGTCCCGTGAGTATATACCCAGGATAGTTGAAAGAGGGTCTCAAAAAGATTTTTGGTTTCTCGTTTGTTTTTTTAAAGGAAAGGAGCAGGCAAGAAAGGTGACCAGTAGGCAGAGAGAGAAAGAAGCAGCATTTTAATTTATTTTATTCTTTTAAAGGAAAGATGTAAGTAGGAACGAAGACAAGTATGCAGGCAGGAGAAGAGAGGAGGAAGAAGCACTTTACTTATATTTTTATTTAATTGTTCACATCGGTTGTTCCTTCTGGTCCCAGTCTTGAACCCCAAACTTTGGGATGTAGGTGGGATTGCTCCCAGGGCGTACTAGACCACTAGGCCACCAGGGCCCACCCTTGTTTTATTTTTACTTAGTTGTTCACACTGGTTGTTCCCCCTGGACCCCTAATGCACAGACCACGCTCCTTTGGAGGCAGCTGACCTAACAGCTACTCTATCAGGGTGTGCCTTATGAATTTTATTTAGTTATTTATTCTGGCTGTTTCCCCTGGTCCTGGGAGGAAAACCAGGGACCCTGGGATGTGTGTGGACTCACCCGGTGCACTAAGCCGCTAGGCTATTAGGACCCACCTCAAAGTGATATTTGTATACCCATATTCATAACTTATTCACAATAGTTAAAAGGAAAAATCAACCTAAATGTCTCTTGTTGAATGGCTGGATAGCGAAAAGTGATATACTTACAATGGAATATATATATATATATATATATATATATATATATATGTACACATATTTAAATTTTTTTAAAGATTTTGATTCATTTTTTAAAGGAAAGGTGCAGGCAGAAATGAAGGTGAGGAGGCACGCAGGCAGAGAATGGAGGAAGAAACATTTTTATTCATTTTATTATTTAGCTGATTGTTTCCCCCAGCCCTTGGACTTGAACTCATGCCCTTGGAATGCATGTGAACTATGCCTGTTTGGTCAGAGGTGGTTGACCCAACCACTACTACACCAGAGCACACTCCCTTTTTTTTGTTTTTAAAGAAAAGTGCAGGCAGCAATGAATGCTAGAAGGCAGGCAGGCAGGAAGAGAGAGGAGGAACAAGCACTTAATTTTATTTAGTTGTTCATCTTGGTTGTTCCTCTTGGCCCTGGGTCTTTCTTGGACTGGGGACCTTGAGATGTATGTGGACTGTGCTGCAGGGAACTAACCCACTAGGCCACCAGGGCGTGACACCCTATTTTCATTTTTAATGTTAAATATATTCCATCCTGGCCTGTCCCGATATGTGTGTGTGTATATATGTGTATGTGTGTAGATACATAATATGTATGTCTCTGTATATATATATATATATATATATATATACACATATATACATACATACATAGAGAGCAGGGGAAGCACGAGTCAGAGAAAGGGAGAGAGAAGAAAAAAATAAGAAGAAAGTGTGAGGAGAGAGAGTTGGGTAGAGAAGGAGTATTCAGGTTATCTAATGCTGTGTAATGTGATGCCAAACTTAGCAGTATAAATCAGCAGCATCATTTCTTGCTTACAGGTGAGTGCTTTGGGCTGGCCTGAGCAGGAATGTCTTGTCTGTGTCCCACATGGACAACTGAATCAGATGCCAGGGCTCCCCTTCCATGGTGGCTCCTCACACGGCCAACAAGCTGGTGATGCTGTTGGCTGGTCCGTCAGCTTGGCTGAGGGTCAGTAGTTTGTCTTTTGTTTTAAAGGAAAGGCAGGAATGTAGGTGAATAGGCAAGCAGGAAGAGAGGAGGAAGAAGCATTTTATTTTTATTCAGTTGCTCACATTGGTTGTTCGCCCCAGTCCTGGGTCTTGAACCTGAGATCTTGGGATGTATGTGGACATACAGCTGTACTAGACCACCAGGCCACCAGGGCGGGTCTGAGGGTCAGTAGTTTTGATTCCGCTCCATGGACTGTTCTGGCTTCTACTATCATGGGATTGGGATTGAAAGAACGTTTCGAAAAGAGTGAAAGCTGCCTGTTTCTTTTCTTTCTTTTTTTACAGCTCTACTGAGATAGTCACGTCTCATACAATTCACTCATTTAAAGTGTACAGTTGATGAGACACAGCATAGGGGAAAGCGGCACCTTGAAAACAATGAAGCAGGATTGCGGATGTACAAACAGGAGATTCAATAACTGCCCAAACCTCAGGCATGCTAAAAGTAAGCCAACACCACCCAAAATAAACCAGTACCACTCTGGAAGGCCAGCACCACCTTAGCCCCTGCCATACTGGGGACAGACTTACACAAGGCCCAACCTTAGCTTATTCTATTTTGTTGCTTTCCTACCCATGCAGGGAGGTTCTGTCTCTGTGCTTCTAATAAACTTGCCACATTCTGTCATCAAGCATCACCTTGAATTTTTTCTGGACTGACTCTACACTTCATCAGTGCTGTGGTGCCCAGGGATCGGGGTTTTGACCCTGGTTGGGAGGGGAAAATAAATTTAAAAAATACTTGCTTCTTCCACTCTTTGTCTTATTAAACGGAAAGGTGCAGGCAGGAATGAAAATGAGTAGGCAGGTAGGAAGAGAGAGGAGGAGGAAGCGTCTTTGTTTTTATTTTTTTATGTAGTTTTTCACACTGGTTGTTCCCTCCCCCTAAACACCACCCATCTGGAATTCCAGCCCAAGTGTATGTGGCTTTGCGCTCGTGGGGCGGTGAAGGACCTAACTGCTACTCTACCGGGGCAAAACAGAATGTCCTATCTTGAGTAGATTCACCGTATCTCCTTGAGACAAAAATGGGACAGAGCTTTTTGAACCCCCGCCCCACGACATACTGGACTCGGGGCAAATCAACGGTCCCTTAGGCCCGCATTACAGGAGGCTCTGGTTTATTAAAAAGGGTCAAAACTAATGGTGGGGACAACGGGCACTCCCGTTTACCACGTCAGTTATGGTCAGCCTGTTCTTGACCTCACACTAAGTAGGGCATTTTCTCGCCTTTCGCAAGACTTCTCAAGGATTCTGCTAATTCATATTTATGCCACTACTTTATTTCTCCTGGACTAAGACTGCCCGTAAAGCAGAAATGCCTAGTTCATCCACCAGTCTCCTTCACAACGACCCTCTCCGTCCCTAATCCCCGAGATCTCAGAAGGCGCTCCATGTAAACAGTGTCTGAATTAATTAACAGCTTTAAATATGGCCATTTGGGCATCCCCTTGGGGTCATCAACCGGCTATTTTCGCGTCTAGATCGGCTGAAGCTTCCTTCACTTGACTGGCAGTAGTTGGCCGGCCTTTGAGGCCCGGGAGGTCCACGTGGTCCCGGGCACCATCCGCGGCGCGGGCCGCCGGGGAGGTACTGCGCAGGCGCGCGTCGGGGCGCAGGCGCAGACGCGGCCTGGGCGCGCGTCCGGCGGCGGTTGGCGGCGCGCGGGCGGAGCGGGCGGTTGGGGAGAGCCGGAGCTGAGGCGGCGAGAGCCGGCGCCATGGTGGAGAAGGAGGAGGCCGGCGGCGGCATCAGCGAGGAGGAGGCCGCGCAGTATGACCGGCAGATCCGTCTCTGGGGATTGGAAGCCCAGAAACGGTCAGGGCGGGTGTGGCTTGCGGGGCTGAGGGTCGGGAGCGGGCGTCTGGCCCGCGGCGTTGGCGGCCCTGGCGGAGCGGGAGCGTCAGATTTGAAGCGAGGAGGCGGGAATCGTGTCCCCCTCCCCCGAGGACTGGAGGCGTTGTGTTGGGGGCGTTTCTGAAAGCTGAGGACCGCGGGGAGGACCCGGGGCGGTGGGGGGGCCGTTCCGAGGGATTGCAGGCCCCTGGAAAGGGGGCGGGGTCGGCCTGGGGCCACCGGCGGGTTTCCTCGCTGGGCCTCGGGGCCCCGGAAAGCTGCGGCGGTGGGGTTTACCTTGTGGCTGGGGGTTTGCGGGGGGCTGAAGTGCGCGGGAAGGAGGGAAGGGGGCGTAGTCCATTCATTCACCGACGGTGGGAGACGCTGGGGGGCCTGGCGAACCCCGCAGGGCGAGCGTCCACTCTTCGTGGCTTCTGAGGGGGCGGGCCGGTCTGGGGGAAGGCGGGTTCCGAGACTTTCGGGGGCAGGTTACTTTAAGTGGGGACCTGGAGGAGTCCGGTCTGGGGCGCGGGGTGGAGGTGCTTGAAAAGGTTGCTGGTGTCGGGTAGAGGGGTGAGTTTTATTATTGGAGGCGTTGACTCTTTGCAACAGTTTTTTAAATTCATTTTTTGACTAAGTATTCTACACATGAAAATAATTTCCAGTGTATGCGTTCCCCATGTCTTAGATATATGTCCACACACCCTGCCCTCCACCACATCACCAAGTGCTCGTCCCCACTTTCCGGGGGGCTCCGCCACCATTTGCCCCCGCCCCCCTGTTGGTCACCTCAGTTCTTTTGCCAGTGTTTCAGGCCTAGTTATATTTCATCTGTTCCTTTGTTTTGTCTATTCGCATTCCACCTGTGAGCGAGGTCGTCTGCTATCTATGAAAGAGTTTTTTTCCTTCGTTTTTTAAGGAAAGGGGCAGGCAGGAATGATGGCGCGGAGGCAAACAGACAGGAAGCGGGAGGAGGAAGAAGCGCTCCGTTTTAGATCGTAATTCATCTTGGTTGTTCCCGCCGGCCCTGGGACGCCAATTCCGGCCCTTAGGATGTGTGTGGACCGCCCCAAACTGGTACTTCACCAGAGCGCACCTGAAAGAGGTGATTTAGTTGATTTGTGGCGTCTGCCACAGGCCCCCGGTCTAGGCACTGAGCATGTATTAGTGAACTAAAGGGGCTCCTTGCTTACATTCTGGTGGGAGACACAAGTCTGAAAGAGTAATAGGCAGGGTGTCCTGGTGGAGCAGCCACTTTATCAGTCGCCTCCAAAGAAGCAAGCCACATACCCCTGAGTTTGAGTCCCGGGTCCAGCGGGAAACAACTAGTGTGAACAACTAAATAGAGAAGAATAAACAGACTTCCTCCTTTCTCCTCCTGCCTGCACCTTTCCTTAAAAAAAAAAGAAAATTTAAAGTCTGCTAGGCGGCCCCTTGTGACTCAGGCGAATGAAGCGCTAGAGTGTGGACTGTGTAAAAGCCCAAGGACCCGGGTTTGTGACTTGCGGTGGTGGGGGGTGGGGGGGATAAACTAAATAAATATCCTTCTCTCTGTTCCTCTTCAAAATAATTATATATATGTGATAATACAGGTGCAAGGGAGGAAAATAAGAGGATCAATAAAGGGTGTGACCTGGTGGCTCAGGTGTTAAGCCCATGCCTAGGACACAGTCCACATACATCCAGAGGACCCAGATTTCTGTCCCAGGGCTGGTGGGGACAACCAAGATGAACAACTAAACAACAAATCTTCCTTCTGTCTCTCTGCCTGCTGCTTGCCTGCTTTCATTCCTGCTTGCTTTTTAAAAAAATTTTTTTTAAAGGATCAGTAAAGCACAGTGAGATGGAGAGTCATTTTGATAGCGTGGCCAGGGATGGCTTCTGAAAAGGTACATCGAACCTCAGAACTAAATTGGTGGAAGGAAAAGGGCCATGTGATTATCTGGAAGAAGCTTCCCAGCATAGAGATCAGCAAATTTAGTGGTGAGGCCAGACCATGCTTGGCAAATTAGAGAAACATTGGCTACAGCCAAATGAATTGAGTAGCTTTTATATTCTAAGCATGCTGGGAAACCTGTTGGTGAGTTTTGCCTGAAGTAGTAACATGATCTGGTTTGTGTTTTAAATTGTGGAGAAAGTAAAGTGGATGCAAGTGGAAATAATGATTCCAGTTAAGAGACTGCTACTTGGAACAAATAATAGTTGCTTGAAACCTTAGAGGAGAAGTCAGTATGTATTCTGGCTATATTTTAAAGGTAGTGGAGACAGATTTGCTGAAGGATTCAGTCTGGTGTATGAGAGGCAGCGATCAAGAATGACTCCAAGAATTTTAGCCTTACCAGCTGGAAAGACAGAATTGCAGTTTACTGAGAGGGGGAAGACTGTAGGTTTGGGGAGATGAGGAAAGATTCAGGAGTTCACTTTTGGACTTCATTTTATATGTTAATTATACATCCTCCAAGGGAACTTCAGATGGGGCAGTGGGGAAGGCTGGGAACTAGGTTTTCTTTGTGAAATAGGAAGTATTTTGGGAACTGGGAGATTATTCTGGCCACAGTTTTGTCTCTGATTGTATGGTGTTGGTTCACTGTTAGAGAAATGGAAGAGTAATAACAAAAGGGCCTTCAAGATAACTTAGTCTAGATGTTAGAAAATGGACTGTATCTCTTACTGTTTTAAATGTTTTTTAGATTAGCTGTCAGCATTTAAAAACCTAGAGAAATGGCTAAATTTGGGACAGTTTGAGCATTGGAAAGAACACAGTTAAACTTCATTTAAAAGTATTTAATAAGTGGGCTACTCGTCAGGTGGCCTAAGGTGCAGACCATGTTAAGCCCAAGGACCTGGGTCGAGATACAGGTCTGTTGGGGCAGAGGGTATAAAAAAATTAATAACTTAGAATTCATAAGCTCAGGATGATATTCATACAGAAGATGATTATAATTGACCTTTTGATGTGGTGAAATAGAAAGTGTATCTTTGAAGTTTTCCTGCCAAATATCTGTTACCTTAATCATGCTTTTAGAGAATAGGAGGACAAAGTTAGAAGAGGAGGAAGCACTGTTGATGTAATGATCCAGAATGTGAGACATTTTATAGAACAACTGTCCTGGTTTTCTTCCAAAAATTATTGTCATGGAAAAAAAAAAAAAAACAATAAAAGGGACTATTATAGATTAAAAGAGAATAAGGAGAGGGAGCCAAATGCAGTTTTGAATCTTGACTGGATCCTGGTTCAAAAAGAAGACTTCTATAAAAACACCCTTTAGACAAGAGGGGACTTTTTTTTTTGCGCTTCATTTTTATTTAGTTGCTCACATTGGTTGGTCCCCGTGGACCCTGGACGCGAACCTGGATCCTTGGGATATACATGGCCTGCACGTCTCTGGAGGCAACTGATCCAACCGTTACTCCTCCAGGACATGCCAATCGGGGAAATTTGAGTATTTTATCCTATTAGCTATTTGGGGTAGTTTTCTAGTGGGATAAAGGTATATTTTTAAAGGAGGATGCTATATTTTTGCAGATGCGTGCTAAAAGTGTGGAGTGTAGTGATGTCTGAGTATGGTATGCCCAATAGGCCAAAATGTCAACTATTTTCCATTTTTCTATATGTTTGACATTTTTTATGAGAAGTTGGGAAATAAAAGTAACTGCCTATCTCCCACCCCCAAATCTGGTGACTTCACATGGAGAGTTTCTGATTTTCGTTTTTGCTTTAAAATTAGGAATGTCAGACATTTCCATATTGCCTGTTGCTAAGTAGAGGTCACCTCTTTTACCCAGAGCCTGGGTTGTCTGGTTTGCCATGGTCTCCATCAGTTCAGCTCAGCTTCTTGATATAATTGCCTGGCCTCTCTGTAAGCGTGTAGGTTTGTATCTCTTGCTGTTGTGGATAGTTCATTTTATAGATGAGGCTCCAGGAACAAGGCCAGTTCTCCCAAGGTTACACACCAAGTAAACAGAAGAAGTAGGGCTCGAGTCTTTTTAAGTCACTAGCTTCAGGTGCACTGCTCATTTCCAGGGTGGCTCATTTTCTACAGTATTCTTTCAGTCAACACAAAAACAAAGCTGGCAGCTGCGGGTGTTCTCAGAATGTGCACTTCAGCAGTTTCTGCACTGCTTTTCACAAGGGCGTGTCTAACTTCTTTTCTTCTACTCAACAGTAAGTTATTCCATATCTAAAATGTGAGTAAAGGAGAGTGACGGGAAAGAGAGGAGTAGATTGTAAGTTCCATGAGGCCAAGAACTTTAAGGATGCCCAGTAATTAAAGTATGTTTTTTGACAGATGTCTTATTAAATTTCCAGAGCTTGCGGTGTTGTTGACACTCAGATATTTGTTAAGCGGATGAAATAATTGTAAGGTGCAAACGCCTAGGAAGTTAGGAAGTTGGGAAACCTGTATTCAAGTCTTTGCTAACTAACTCTCTGATTTTAGGCAGTCATAGTTTCTTTTTTGGAGGGATCGGGGGAGAAGAATAAATACTTTCATTTATTTATTGGTTTATTTTTGTTTGTTCCCTCTGGCCCCAGGTAACTAACCTGGGGTCCTTGGACGTGGTCTATATATGCCCCGGCTGCTGACTTAGCGCCTGAGCCACCAAGACATGCCAGAGTCATGGTGTATTATCTTAGAGTCCACATTGACCAGACAGAGAGGGGCGTGTGACTGCATCTTTAAGAACTCTTTCATTTCTGAAATTTTGATTTTATAAAAAAGGAACAACAGACATGCATGCCCTGGTGGCTCAGGCACTGGGCTGGCGTTTGAGGCATGGACCATGTTGAAAAAGCCCAAGGACCCGGAATCCAGGCCAGGGTGAAAATCATAAATACATAAATATGTTCTTTCCCTTCCTTAAAATGATTCTTCCTTTTTCTTTTTTCTTTTTTTAATTAGGGATTGTAAGCACTTCCCTATTTTCAAACACTCATTACCCCCCAAGCTATTGCTTTTCAGAAGAACTTCAGTTGGTTCCATAAACACACATTTGCCATGTTAGTGACTGAACATGTGCTGTTTAGTAGAGGCCAACTCTGGTGGTTTGATGTAAGGACCAGTTTATTGTAGTGGTTGTTAGTGGTTATTTGTTGAGTTTTACTCTCAGCTTTATTTTTAGACATTTTTCCTCTGTGCTTCAGTTTTCTTATCAAATGGAGGTAGTAGAATCATTTCATACAATTATTGACAAATAAGATAATGGATGAGTAGTGTCTAGGTGCAGAAAGCATTCAGTAGATTATAGCTGTAATTATTGACAAGTGTAAGTCACCAGCCACAAAAGAGAAGCTCCCTAGATTCTAGGTTGAAATAAATAAGACCAGATACATGTATAGTAGGAGTCAGTAGCATGAGGAAGACTAGGAGGAACAGATTTTTCCTTAGCAAACTACTACGATAGAGAGCAGTCTTAAATACGTTTCCCCCGCCTCCATCCTTGGGTCTTGAATCTGGGTCCTTGACTTTCATAGCCTACACCTTGGCCACCTGAACTACAGGCGGGCACCTGTATTAAATTCTGTTTTGGATTAAGACATTTGGATAAATAAAACGAGTAGGCAGTTGAATGGAACAGATTATAGATTTAAATGGAAAATGCTGCACTTTTTTTTGAAAGGTGCAGGCAGGAATGAAGGTGATCCGAGGCAGGCAGGAAGGGAGAGGAGAGGAGGAAGAAGCACTTTATTTTAGTTGTTCATCTTGGTTATTCCTGCCCACTCCAGGACTTGAACCTGGGACCTTGGGGTGCATGTGGATTGTGCCCAACCATTACTCTACCAGGGTGCCCTGGAAAGTAGTGTATTGTTAAGAGTGTTTCCGAAGAATATGGTCATATCTACCAGACACAGATGACTCCTGGTTTATCTTGTCGCACTGACCTAGGAGTTCTTTATTCATCTGTCTCTTATGCCCATGTGTCTGCAGGTCCTATTGGCTCTTCTTCAGACTTTATCCACTCACCTTTCTTCATGTCAGAGTCCAAGCGCCTCACCTCTCATCTCACTTAGATCACCTCAGCTGTCTCCACGCTGGTCTCCCCCTTACACTCTTGACTTACAATCCATCTTCCAGACAGTAGCCAAACTGATTTCTTTAAAAAAACCAGGTCATGGTGCACCCTGGTGGAGCAGCGGTTGGTCAGTCGCCTCCAAAGGAGCACAAGGCCCCTCTGTTCTAGTCCCAGGTCTGAGGAGAAACAACTAAATAAAAAATAATGTACTTCTTCCACTTTTCTCTTCCTGTCTGCTTACTCACCTTCATTCCTTCACTTCTTTTCTTTTCTTTTTTTTTTAATAAAAACAGATCATGGGCCTAATCTGCATATATCCCAGGAAACCAGTTATGGGGGAAGTGGAGGAATACAATCAAAGATCAACAATTAGATAAGATCGATAAGTGTTTCTTCTTTGCCTTCCTGTCTGCCTGCCTACTGGCCTTCATTCCTGCCTGCCCCTTAATTTAAGATTAAAAAAAAAAATCGGTCCTCTGCTTAAAAGCCTTCCAGTGATTTCCTGTTATACTTAGAATAAGATCCATAATTTTTGAAATCATTGACTTTCCTTACTTTCTGTCACCTTGCTTTGCTTGCATCTCCCTGACTCACTCCATTCAAGTTACTGGATCTCTCTGTTCCTTAAATGTGTTAAAGCTCCCTCTGGCCCTGTTCCTTAAATGTGTTAAAGCTCCCTCTGGCCTCAGGGACTTTATTACCCTAGACCAGATTTTTGCATGAATCATTTTCACACATTAGACTCTTAATAAATGTGATTTGAATGTGAATTTGGTAGTCTTAAGAATTTTTAACCAGGAGTAGAATTTTTGGGCTTGACTGAACTTGCTCTGTGTATCGTGAATTCAGATTGTGTAAAGGATCTGATTCCTTCTTTCCCAGAAGTGTACAAGGTATTTTGGTGGCAGCAGAAGTCAGAGGAAAGCAAATCAGAAAAGTTTAGAACTTGCTGTATACTAGGTAACATGAAGGAAATATGAGGAGAGGAAAAATACTGGACCACGTGCAGAACCCACTCTGATCCCAGCTACTAACACTCATTAACTGTGAGATCTTGGACACCTTTCTGAGCCTGTTTCCCACTTTATCATGTCAGACTGGGATTCTTTCCCAGGGAAACATGGGCTTACCCGCTGGGGTCTTGGACTTCTAGGGACTGAATGACCATTTAAGAAGTGTGTAGTTTTGGAATGAGAGACACGTGAAGGACCACGGTCACCGTTTCAGTGAGATACTCTCTGCAGTGTATCTAGCTTGGGGAGCCCTCTGGGGTGGCAGTCACTGACATCCTGCTTACCTGTGTACTGTATGTGAACACAGTGTGATTTTTCATTTGGCTGTCATATTGAGGCCATAGAACTTGAAGAGCACAGACTCTGGAGCAATCTTACCAAAGTGCATAGCTGCTTTGCCATTTGATAGCTGTATTATCTTCAAGCAAGCGCCTTAACTTTGTGCCTCAGTATATTAGTTTCTTGTTACTGTTACAGTTAGCACAAATTTAGTGACTTAAAACACACAAATTATTCTCAGTTCTAGAGATCAGAAGTCTGAAATTTATTTCACTGGGCTGAAGGTGTGCCATGCTCCCTGTGGAGTATGACTGTTCTGTGGCTGGAATCCACCTAACATTCTTCGTCCCCTGACCCCTTCCTTCATCTCCAAAGCCAGCCGCGCAGCATCTTCACTTTTATCTGTCACTGACCTCCCTCTTGTAAGAACCCTTGTGATTATTGGGCCCACCTAAACAATCCAGGATCATCTCCCCTTCTCAAAAGCCATAATTTAATTACACCTGTAGCCCAGTTTTATCAGGTAATTTATTCACAGGTCCACAAGTTAGTGTTGGGGTGGGGCCGGGAGGTGGGTATAATTTTGTCTATACACTTAGCTTCCTTATCTGTAAAATGAGAACACTACTACCTACTTCACAGATTTAACACATAAATTGCTTAGAACAGTGCTTGGTGCCCAACTTTAATAAATGTCAGCTGCTATTACCTTGTTGGTTACTTTAAATGGCTGCCTAGAGTTTTACAGTGTTATGTGCGCCAGGACAATTTGTGCTCTCAGAGCCGATCATCTTAATTGCTCTACCTATTGTCACTGTTTTCTAGTGCTTGACTATTAGCCGCTGTTCAGCTGTGTAACCTTCGGCAAACTAACCTTTCATGCCTGTTTTCTCAGCTGCAAAATGGGGATCATAAAATTCAAAATCATCAGATTTTTGTCATGAGAGCTTAAGTAACTAATTGTAAAGAGCTTGAAATTGTGCTTGTCTAAGTGTTAGCTGTTATTTTATTGTGTGTCAGATTTATATTATTCTGGTGATGGACAGTTTTCTTTCGGTTTATTAGCAGCTCTGTGAGTAACAGTACACTAAGTGCCACACACTGTCAGAGATGCTACGATGAAGTGGAGCTTCCATCCTAATGGAGAGTGGCCAGCAGTGGACATATAAACAAGTAGCAGAACTCCAGAAAGAATGGACATTTTTAGCTTACATGGCCAGTGTGGACTTCTCTAGGGAGGTGACATTTGAGCTGAGACCTAAAGATTTGGTCATGGGAGAAGCTGGGGAAAGAAGCAGTGGTCCACTCATGCCAAAGTCCTAAGACAGGAGCAAACGCGGGGTTTTTTAGGATCAAGGGAGGCATGACTGTAGGCAGCTGACCGAGGGAGAGTAGTCTGAAAGGGGAGTGGTAGGCAGGGCTTTGGGCAAGAAGCCCACACAGGGAACCATTGAAAGGTTTGGGCACAATCTGAAAAGACCTCTGCCTGAGGGAGACAGTGGGTTAAGCAGGGAGACCAGGTATAAGGCTGTTCTGTTGGTGAGAAATGATGGTCCTGACTAGGACAGTAGCTGTGGAGGTTGAGGGACGTGAGGGACAAGGATGCTGGGAGTGTATTTGCCCATGAATTTTGTGCCTCTGGAGGCTTCCTAGGATTGATTCCTAGAAGGAGAACCGCTGCATCCGAATATGAATGTTAATAGCGGGCACTCATTAACTCCTGACTGTGTGCCAGGTACTATTTGAAGTACTTTTTATGTAATTGAGCCATAAATAAGCTCTGGTCTTGGACCTCTAGCACAGTTAAGGATTAAAAATATAAACTTGGTGTCCCATGTTGATGGCAGTTGAATGAAATGCCTCCCCAGCAGTCAGTAGTCCTTAGAGCTCTAAGGAATGCAGGCTGTGACTTTGATTTATGTCAGAGCGTTTATTTCTAGCACTTGCTCTGGAGTTCAACTGAGGGAGTGATTGCATGAATCTGCCCCATAAGAAAGGACTTTCTGGGGAAATGTCATTGAGTTGCCTCTTGAAGTCTGGGGGAAAGGCTTTACTGAGCCTTGCATTTCAGCTGTTTGGAATGTCTGCAGATGGGCCCTGAAGGCCTTTTGGGAGAGACTAGACTGGCCTGGAGGTAGTGGAAGGCGACTGGTGGTGTGTAGGAGGAGCAATACTGACTGAATGGCTTTAAATGTCAGCTTTAGGTGTTTTTCCACTGTCAGTTTTTGTTGTTTTTTTTTTGTTTAAATCTGAATTAAACCCTTCACTGAGCCCTTTTTATAATTAAGGCAGTGGGGCTTAAAGAGGAGTTCAGCGAGTTCAAGAAGCATTTATTTTTTTTAAAGGAAAGGTGCAGGCAGGAAGACAGGGAAGGAAGAAACATTTTATTTAGTTGTTCATCTTGGTTGTTTCCCCCAGAACTGGGTCTTGAACCTCGGCATGGATTGCACCACAGTGGAATCCAACCCACTAGACCATCAGGGCGTGCCAGCATTTTCTTAGTGGTCGAATAACCTTTATTTAGCATCTGTTACATGCCAGGAATTATGCTAGACAGTTTTGCACATACCTTTAACCTGGTTTGGGGTGGATTAAATGACACGAAGTCAAAACTGGTATCTCAGTTTTACAGATGAGAAAACTGAAGTTTAGAGAGATTGTGTCGTTCGTCCAGGTCACCCAGTTGGGAGGTAACAGTCACAGCCTAAATGTTAAAGCCTGGATAGTAGTACCCCTTCTCACTACTTCCCTCCTGTCACACTGATCCAAGCTACTTGTGGTGTTCTCCCCCCCCCCCCCCCCCCCCCCCCCCCCCCCCCCCCCCCCCCCC
>RJWH01003403.1:0-72175 GCA_004363575.1 Solenodon paradoxus | reverse complement strand
GGCTTTTGTACGTGCTGTTTTTGTTTTGTTTTGTTCTTATTCCAACCATTTGTATGTCCGTCCTTCGTTTCACTTTGTTTTTTGTTCAATATTTCTCAGAAAGGTCTTCATGATCATTCTAAAATAACATTGTCCCCCACCCCCTCCCCAGCTCCAGGTCCTGGACCCAGGTTCTTAGGCTTTACAAACGACCTGCAGCTTTTTTTTTTGTTTTTTAATTGCAGCAGCTTTTATTCTACACATTAAAATAAACTCATATGTATAGGTTCCCCATGTGTGCAGGTTCCCCATTCTTCAGATATATGTCAACACACCCTGCCTGACACCAAATCACCAAGTGTTCTTCACCAGTGTCCAGTGGGCGCCACCACCATTGTGTGCCCCCCTCCCCATTCCCTATTGGTAACCTTAATTCTGTTGCAAGTGTCCAAGGGTTGGTTTGGTTTCATCTTGTTTCTTTTTTTGTCTATTCACATTCCACCTGTGAGTTAGGTCACCTGGTATTTTTCTTTTGACCTATTTCAGTATTAATCCCCTCTAGATCCATCCAGGTTGATTCAAAGGACAGGGTTTCATCTCTTGCTGTGTACTGCATTGTGTGTTTTGCCACTTCTTCTTTATCCATTTACCTTGGGCACTTAGGTAGTTTCCAGTTCTTAGCTATTGTGAATAGGGCTACAGTAAACATAGGGGTGCATAAATATCTTCAGATTTTTGTATCTTTGTATCTTTTGGGTAAACCACCCAGAAGTGGGATGGTGGAATCATATGGGATTTCTGTCTTCAACTTTTTGAAGAATCTCTGCACTGTTCTCCATAGGGGTTCCACCAGTTTGCACTCCCACCAACAGTGTAAAAAGTGTTCTCTTTTTTCCATATCCTTGCCAGCATTTGTTTCCAGACTTTCAGATAATAGCCAGTCTCTCAGGTGTAAAGTGATATCTCGTTGTTTTAATTTGCATTTCCGTGATAGGAACATCTTTTCATGTGCCTGTTGGCCTCTCTATTTCTTTTAAAAAAGACTTGTAGTTTTCATTGTTTAGGTATTTCACCTCCTTTTTTAAGTATTTTCCAAGATATTTGATTCTTTTTACTTCTGGCTTAAATGGTGTGGTTTTCTTGATGTCATTTTCTTCTGGCATGTTGTTTGTGTATAAGAATGTGATAGATTTTGGGGAATTGATTTGTGTAGCCTGCCATTTTACTGTATTCATTGATTCATTCTCGTAGTTTTTTGACAGTGTTTAGGGTTTTCAATATATGTAATATTGTCATCTGAAAATAATGATAGTTTTACTTCCTCCTTTGTAGTTTGGATTTCTTTTATTTTTCTTGACTAACTGCCCTAAGAACGTCCTCTTTTTTTTTTTTCTTTCTTTTTTATTTTAATTTTTTTAATAAAGGTTGAAGACATAAGTGACAGCAAGTAGGCAGATAGGCAGGGAGAGGAAGAAAAAGTGTTTTTTGTTTAGCTGTTCACATGGATTGTCCCCACCGCCACGCACCCAAGACTTGAACCTCAGGTGTATGTGACTTATTCCTTCTAAGGTGATTGACCTAACCTCTGCTCTACCAGAGTAGACCTGCAACTTAATCACTGAGTCACAGGGGTGTGCCAATTTTAATAGTGACATAAATATACACTTATGCACTCACACTCACTCATTGCTTCTGTTTCCTTCATGCAGTATAAGCTCCAGTTATTCACTGCTATATTTCCACACCATGTTTTCCACGTAATAGGTGTTTGATAAATATTTGTCAAATGAATTGTTCTCTGCAGGATGAATTGTAGCCTGTCTCTTCCCTAGATTTGAGACCGGGATGCTTCAGTGCATTTAGTGAAAACCCAAATTGTCTCCCTGTTACTTTGTCTCATTCTGTCCTGAAGTGACGTGGTGGACTTCCACTGTCTTCTGACAACCCGCTGACAGCGTCTGCTTTCTAGGCTGCGCACCTCTCGCGTGCTGCTTGTCGGCATGAAAGGACTCGGGGCTGAGATTGCCAAGAATCTCATCCTGGCAGGAGTGAAAGGACTGACCATGCTGGACCATGAACAGGTGAGCTCACTCTTCTTTGCGTCACTTTCTTCAGTGTAGGCTCTGGGGGATGTTGTGAGTTCCTGCCTGCCCTGTGGACTGTGAAGGCGGTGCACGGCTGACGTGGCTGGACCTGTAGCCTCTGGAGATGGGCAGAGACAGCTCTGGGTTTGTGCTCCAGCTCCTGCTCCAGCTCCTGCTCCAGCTCCTGCTCCTACGTGGCCCAGCAGCAGTCTCCCGTCTTCCTGTGGAGCTTGCCTGTCTGTAGAGTGTTGCTGACCTCAGTGGAGGGAGATTGGGAGGGTCGTGCCTGTAAATCACCTGGAAAACAGATGCAAACTGAAGCATTGCCTGAGGGCTTTGTAATGATTTAGCCTTTATCCCCAGTGGTTCTGCTGTAGAAGGTCTGAGATGAGATAGGACCACATACGTTTAAACATCTTAGGAGAGCTTAACGTAGATGGGTTACAGGCATTACTTGGAAAAACGTTGAATCAGAGAGACTGTGTGAACTGCTTAGCATACTGCTTGCTCAGGAGCATCTGATAACTAATTATAATTAGATAATATAATGCAATTGAATTGATAATACAGCATAATAATAAAAGTACCCAACTCAATATAGCTTTCTCTGACTTGTCTTCTCTCCAAGGTGAAATGAAATGCTGTTTTCTCTACAGTCTCATCCTCAGTGATATTTTAGTGTTATTTGTATGAATTTCAAATATCTACAAAGAGTTGAATGATATTGATACCTCATCTATCTGGCTTCTACAAATATTGGTTACTCTGTTTTTGTTTTTGTTTTTTAAGATGAAATGGAGAGGAAGAAGAAGCATTTATATATTTAGGATTTATTTTGTATTCCCCTACCCCCTAGGTCATGAAAATGGGC
This sequence comes from Solenodon paradoxus, assembly GCA_004363575.1. Classification (NCBI taxonomy): domain Eukaryota; kingdom Metazoa; phylum Chordata; class Mammalia; order Eulipotyphla; family Solenodontidae; genus Solenodon; species Solenodon paradoxus. The sequence goes on along the minus strand of RJWH01003403.1, from coordinate 69,241 downwards.
AACACCTCTGAGCTACAAGAGGGTACCAGTTTTTTTTTTGCTTTTGTTTTTGTAATTTTGCCTGTGTTTTTAAAATCATGTCGTGTTTGAAGGTAAAATACTTCAGATATTGTGTTGCCACATATTATTTGTATATTTTTTTTACTTTTCATGCAGTGAGCAGAAGCCCTGTCTCACACATGCTAAGTAGCTATAACTAGTAGCATGGTGTGAAGTATAGGCACTGGATAAAAGTTAATGTTAGGCGCGCCCTGGTGGAGTAGTGGTTAGGCAGTTGCCTCCAAAGCACACGGGCCACATATCCCTGGGTGTGGGTCTGGGTCTGGGGGGAGAAACAACCAATGTGAAAAGCTAAAATAGAATGAAAATACTTCTTCTTCCTCTCTCTTCCTGCTTGCCTGTTTGGCTTCATTCCTGCCTGCACCTTTCCTTTAAAAAAAAAAAAAAGATTCTTGTTAAGTGAATTTTTTCTTCTGGTTGATTTTCACATTTTCATTGTGGGCCATGGCAGGGGCTTTCTCTCCCTGTCAGTGCAGGTGCTCAGTTTCTCCAGCCACTCCCAAGTGTAGACCCTGGGGGTCCTGGGGTGGCTGGGCATTTTGGGCATGTTGCCATCATCTCAGAGGGGCACTGGGTTGTAGGGTGTGACCTCGTCGATCAGCGATCATATACTTTATAGAGGTAGAGGCCGAGGTGAGTAGATGTATCACAAGAGCCCTGAACTGAAGGACATGCCCAGCGCCAGCTCCTCGGCCCAGGCATTCTTGAGGAAGGCAGCAAGTCTCAGCCAGCTTGGCCTTGGAGGCCTGAAAATTTTTTTTTTTTTTCTTTTTGTTTTTTAAAAAGCTCTTTCTGAGATTTCAGGAGAAGCATAATATCTGGAAGTATTTTAAGTTGTAATATGAAGGAAAACATGGGTTGGTCGACTCAATATCAGTCAAAAATTGACTTTTTATTTAAACTTAACCTTCCAAGGAGAGAAAGTTTCTGCAAGCGAACTGCCAGGTTAACAGGCTGAGGACTGGCTGATTTGAGGTTTCCCTAACCGCAGTGTCCCCTAGAGGCAGGAACACACCACCTAGAGGAACAACTGGGAGTGGAGAGATTAGATTGAAGAACTAAGCAAGGATGATTCGTAAACTTGGAGGTCCTGGGCATAGAAGAGAAAATGAAACCTCACTGGCATGGCAATGGGTTCTGATTGGGAGTGAGGGAGGGTCGAGCAACACGGAGGGAGTGTGCTGTGGGTGTGGTTCTTTTTAGACATCAGTGCTGTGCTGCCTGTGATGAGTGAACTCGCTGGTTGTCGTTCTTTCCCTCTTTGTTTTATTTCGTTTTTAATGTTAGTGAAAGGAAGCGAGGAGGAAGCATTTTTATTTATTTTGTTCATTTTGATTGTTCTTCTCGGCCGAGGCAGGAATCAGTCTTTGGGCTTTACATGGTCTGTGTCCCAGATGGGGACTTAGCCCTGAACCACCATGGCGTGCGAGTCCCTTACCTCTTGACTTTGAGGCTTTACCATGCCAACTGCCTGCCTTCCACTGCAAGCTTGAACTCCTCAGACTAGTTTTCTAGGCTGTGTTGCAAAGATGTGCCAGATTTGGTTCCCATTCTCAAGTTTTTTCCAAAAACCAGGGCAGCTGGCCTCACTCAACTAGTGATGGGGAGACGTGAAATGCGTCCTGGAGTTTTGATACGAGCTGAGAAAATTCGAGGTTTATCAGAGTGAGCAGCGGCTGCGTTTCAGGCAGGGGCCATTAGCAGTGGCACAAAACAGTGAAGTAGAAACATAACACAACCAGCAGTCCAGTGTTTGCAGAGGGCGAGACCCAAGTTGTGGGGGTAATGGGTTCTCGATCAGGTCCAAGTCCCGAAGAGCCAGCTCAGCTCAGAAGCCATGCCGTGAGCTTTATTCTCTAGGGGATGTTTGAAGAGTTTTGCTTAGCTTTGGGCCTTCTGTAGATGCTAATTATTTTATAAACTCTGGTTGGCACAGGAGACTGGGTGGAAGACCATTTAGAGTTCTGGTGGGAAGCGAAGGGTGAGAAACGCCCAGGTGAGACAAGCTTACGTGTGGCATCAGTAGGATTGGTGCAGAGCAGAGGGAAGCCACAGTTAACTACAGCAACTGACCCTCATGAGGGTGCTGGACGTGGCGCTATGAGCTGCGGCTGTAGTGTCACGCGTCGTCCTCACAACAACCCTGAGGTGTAGGGATTATTGTCCTTGTTTTACACAAGAAAAGTGAGGGAAAGGCCGTGAAGCGCTGGCCCAAGATCACAGTAGTTGGTGGTACAACCAGGACCCGGGAAGTCTGACTCCTGGGAGGGCCGCCTTAGAGGCGACCGCCATCAGGGAAACCTCCGGTCCGGGTCGCGTCTGCTGACTCAATGCGTAGACAGCAGGTGTAGGGTTCGAGACTGCCTCCGCTCTGCTCCCTGCTGCCAGCCAGCCTGCTGGGTCATCAGCCCTCCACGCCAGTCCCTCATTTTCTCCTTTCTTAGTTTCTAAGAGTGCATTTCAGGATTCGGCATTGTGTCTGATTTTTGTATTGATGTGTTTTTTAAACCACTCGAAGACAGAGACTGCATCTTTTAAACTTAATTTTTTGTGTAAATGCCTCAGTGGGACACATGGTAGGTATTGATTTATTTTATTTTTTTAAGAAAGGGAAGGATGAAGAACCATTTTAATTAGTTTATTTTGGTGTGTTCAACTCTTCCTCCAAAAAAAACTAAACAAATACCAAGTTCCTTGGGCTCTACGTGGTGCACACCCCTACCATCTCCGCTGTGAGGTGTTTGGTGAATTCTCACCACTGATAGTTACCAGTCGTTTGTTAGCAGTTACAGATTTAAGTGAAAGTCTTGCAGGAAGAGATGGGCATGGGGGGATACATTGGGTAGAGGGGTCTATTGTATAGTGAAGGAAGAACTGAAATGGTGGTGAACTTAATATACACGGATGTGGATTTACTTTGATATACACCTTAAATCTTAATAATGTTACTGCACAGTGTTCCTTCCTTACAATTAAATAAAAAATTAGTGGAAGAAAGCATGGTCTCTTCTCTTTATAGTGAATTTTCTTTCTAAACACAAGGGGGCGCTTTTTAATCAGCAATGCCCAGTAAGAAACACATCTGGTTTACAGCCTCGAAGAGAAACAGTACAGCCAGTCTTCATTAGACAAATTTCAACGGCAAGAGCAATTAATTAGATGGTAGACTTTTTGTTTGTTTGTTTTAAAGCAGAGGTTGCAGGCAGGAAGTGAGAGGAGAAAGAAACACCTTTATTTAGTTGTTCATCTTGGTTCTCAACCCAGGTCCTTGCTATGTATGTGGACTGCGCTTGGCTAAAGGCAGCAGACTTAACCGCTGTTTGACCAGAGCATGCCCTTGTTTTTGTTATCCTTTAAAATAGAAAGGTTTGTTGTCTTTCAGAATTGTTTTCCTCAAAAATTCATGTATTAAAAACATTATTCCTAGGTATCTCCAGAGGACCCTGGAGCTCAGTTCCTGATCCGCACTGGATCTGTTGGCCGGAACAGAGCTGAAGCCTCTTTGGAGCGAGCCCAGAATCTCAACCCCATGGTGGATGTGAAAGTGGACACTGAGAATATAGAAAAGAAACCCGAGTCATTTTTCACTCAATTTGATGCTGTAAGTGTTAGAGAGTGTAAAATCTACTGTGGGAATCAAGCAAATTAAAGCACTAGCTCTATATATACTAATGATACTACAGTGTTGGCGTCTTCTTTCCTAAGCTTTTTCCTAAGCAAGTTTGTAAGCTGTTCTGTCCTGTAGGCTCCGCTCATTGACTCTGTAGGTTGAAGTAGTCATGCCTGCCTTGTCTGTTGACCATGTTGGGTCCCGTCTCTTGGGTTTGCTGTAGCTGTTGTGACTCGCTGTCTGCTGGTTTCTTGGGGCATATGTTCCCTTAGACCAGGTTTCAGCACCAGTGTTTTCTCTTCTCTCCAGAGTTTTTGCACATAGTGGTGATACATTTTTATTGTAAATGTTTTCTTCCGAAAATGAGTTGATTAATTTCTATCGCATAGACTTTTTGCTAGAAATATTAAACTACAGGTTGTGTTTTATCTTTGAAAGAGCACACCTGATCTTAGTCTGTCGGTGTCTGTCTGTTTTGCACAGCCACTCGGACCACGTTGCCATGGATAACGAGACAGAATTACTATAGTCATAAGCCAAATGAGGCATAGCCCGCCTCATTCGGTTTCACTGCCAAATCTTTGTAGAGGAGGGGATAAGTTCTGTTCTTTTTCAGTGTCTGTGACCTCTCACACGTAGTTCCCTGTACCCTGGAAAAGCTTAACAAATGTTGGATAACCGTGAGATCGATGATCTGCTTGTTTTTTAAATGAAAGGTCCATTACATGAGAGGTTAGAATTTGGGCTTTATAGTTTTTTTCACATTGTTTTATTTCATATGTACATCTGTTCAAATACGAGTTTGGAATGATGGATCATCTGTTTTGTCTTTTAAAAGAATTCATTCTATTTTATAACTCCAGGTATTGCAACATTTTCCATTAAGACATAAGTCTTCCCTTTCTTTATCTAGGAGACTCTTGAACTTCTGTCAGTTAGAGAGGTTTACGAGAGCTGCAGCCTGGGCCAGTGACCTGTGTAGTGTGTGCGCTGCATGGGAACAGGTGCTCAACAGGCCATGTTTGGCTGGTCCTTAAAGGTTTTACACTCACTTCGACTCAAATTTGGTCAGCTGGTGTAGGTTCGCTGGTGGCTTCCCTGCTTTGAGATATGATTTTTTCCTTGCATGATTGTTTTCTTTGAATGACAATATGACACTCATTTCTCTTGAGTTTTATCTCAGCATTCAGGCTGCCCGGTTATGGAAAAGAGGTTTTATCAAATGAGAATTGTTCTTTCGTGATTTCTTCTCCAACTTTCTATGTTCAGAAGAAAACATGCACAATTCAGAATGTGTCTTTTTGGTTCTGATCAAAGATCTTCTCCCAAAAAGGTGGTATTTTATGCAGTAAAAAGCAGTCATTTCCCAGCCTCTGTTATTGGAGCACAACCTCTGGAGGCCTCTGAGCAGCATTGATACTTCCGCTGAGTGAATCACCGGTTCACTGTCTATGTCTGAATGGAAGGTCACTTAGTCTGTAACCTTTTCTTTTGTCCTTAAATTTGGTTAAAGTTTCACATCGAAAACTGGAAAAATAATCTCAGCAGGACTTATCTTTTTTGTCTTAACGTATCAATCAAAAGAAAGGGGGAAAATGCCCTCATATTTAATCATGACGTTTGGGTCAGTTAAAAAATAGAAACTGATATTGCTTCTTGTTAGGTTTAATAATTTAGAATTTACTTACACTAAGTTATTACCGTGTCGACGTTTTTTTTCCTTTTCATGAAAACTGAAATTTTATTTTTTGATGTTCATGGATGAGGGGAAACATTGATGGAATGGCTTTTGCTTTCTAGCTAAACACATTTTGTTTTGATTGTGGAATGACCTTGCCTGATTGTCTCATAATTTACATTTTCTGCACACTGAAACCTGCAACTTTTGTATTCTAACCATAGGATTCAAAGAACCTGTTGTACCAGTTTGAAACTGGCTTTAGACTTGCCCAGAGAGAATGTTCATTAAGATTTATTGAGACACAGGGCAGTGATTCACAGTTGGCAAAACTCAAGCCGCGCCAATTTCTTTCCATAGGTATGTCTCACTTGCTGCTCCAGAGATGTCATCGTTAAAGTGGACCAGATCTGTCACAAAAATAGCATCAAATTCTTTACAGGAGATGTTTTTGGCTACCACGGATACACATTTGCCAATCTTGGAGAGCATGAATTTGTAGAGTAAGTGTTGGGAGAGGAGGGGAGAGCAGAACATTTTCAAAATGTAGTTTTATTCACTGGTCAGAAGCAAACATTTAAAGAATTTTATTATAATACTTAGAACATTCAGAAGCCTATTCATTAACAGCTCACTGATACATAACTTGTATGTTCAGAATTGTAGGAGATGTAGTCAGTCCCCTGCTTTTCAAAATGCTGGTCGGATCTCTGGCATAAAGTCAGCCAGTATTTGATCAGCCTGGACTACAGGTGGCGAAGCCACAGTTTCTCCTAGGGAAGGCTTGCTTGGATTGTAAACATTGTTCCCCAGTGCATGTTTAGGCTGAGAGATCATAAAATGAGCACAGAATTAGAAGGGTAACTCTGAAGCACATTCAGCCAGTCTACTACCATGGAAGAGCTCCAGAGACCAGAGACTGCCCTGGTGAAACACACGGATCGTGTCCTCTCATTTTGAACATTGAGGTCGCAGACTATGGCATTTCCTCGCATGATGGGACCTGTCTTGTTTTGAACCTACAGCTTCTGAGTGAAAGATAGCAGGTGATGCCAGTGTAATACCGTGTGAGTTTGGTTTTTGGCTATAATTTCTGACCACCCCCCTTTGTTGAAAACCCTGTGTGATAGTTGAGGCTTCCTATCAAAAATCAAGAACTACTTTCAGCTTCTCAGGCAAGTCATTGAAATTTCATTGGTCTGCACGTTTCTTGATGGCATGCTATTTTATGGCTTTAAAAAATCCAGTTCTTTGGTGAATTATTAAGGTATAAGGTCATAGTTGAGAAAAGCAGGCCAGACTATTTTCCTGAGCATCTAAGTTAGAGGGAGGAATTAAATTCAGCTCTTTATTTCATGATTCATGTGGAATATTTACATGGCTTATTGAGAGTTTACTGTGTGCTTTGCAGTGTGATAAGCAATTTCTGTGATTTCTCCTGTAATCTCATGAGGGGCTGTCATCCTGCAAGTGGCCGAGCTGAGCTTTGGATCCAGATCTGTTTGACACCGATGCTTTTGCACTTCACCACTCACCTATTCTGCAAGTGATTCTTCGGTTGGAACTCGATTTCTTTCCCTGTCACCCGCTAGGGAGAAAACCAAAGTTGCCAAAGTTAGCCAAGGAGTAGAAGATGGACCTGACACCAAGAGAGCAAAGCTTGATTCTTCTGAGACCACAATGGTCAAAAAGGTACGTGTGCTGTGCCTGTGTGGGAGGTGCAGAGGTCAGAAACCCCAGCCAGGGCCTCGTTGGGGGTGGCCAATGGGCCTCGTTGGGGGTGGCCAATGGGCCTCGTTGGGGGTGGCCAATGACCCTGACCTTGAGGAGGGGCTAGTCTGAACAGACCGGGCCAGTGTTTGTCCCATTTCAAGGGGACCGGCTGCTGCTTAGTGCCAGCCAGCTGTTCTGTGAGGGAATGTGAACCTAGAGATGCCAGATGTTTTTGTCTTTTAATCCTTGGTCTTGAGTCTTTAGTTGAGTGCCTAGGCTTTACATGGCCTGCACCGTAGCCACCCTAGCTGTCTGAGCCACAGGAGTGCACCCAGACATGGTTTTTCAGGAGAATTTGAAGTACAGATTAGTTTATGTGCTCTGACGACCTCACCTTGGTTCGAATGCTGTTCCCCATTCATGTCACAGGGCTGAAGAGAAATCCCTGTAGGACCACTTTTTCATGGGTGGCAGTCCTGTCAGAAAGACTGGGGCAAAGGCCATTACTCTGGCGCAAGAAAAACTGTCCCTAGATTGATAGACAATTTAGGAAAGTTCTAAGTGAACAGGAGAATATTTAAACTTCCCTTTGTTTAGCTTATTTAAAAGTTCCCCCCCTCCCCTGAACCTTTTAAGATGAAAGGCCTCAGTGTTGACAGATGTTCTCAGGTGCATGCTTTTTAAACATAGTTTATGTTACGTTTTAGGCTCTGCTTGGATTAGGTGCAGACATGTAAATTGCTGTTCTAGAAAGAGGAGCGGGAAGGGCATCCGAAGATGACGCTTTCTGGACTGGCATTGGCATCTGTGAAGGGCATCCTGAGAGGGGCAGACAGGCGAAGTGACCAGAATTGGCTTTGTTGAACTGAGAGGAAAGATATCACCAAACCCCTGTTTACTCTTTGCTTTGTAGATTGAAATGTTGAGAAAGGAAAACAGCTGGTCAGAGTGTGGAGTTAAAATTGCTCGCAGGGGGGTGGGTTCTAAGAGGGCAGAAACCACAGAAGAGACTGCAAAAAACCACAAAAGTGGAACTCGTTGAGTTTCCAGCAAGCCTGCTTTGGAGATTTTCTTTTTCTTGCTTTGTATGTTTGTATTGAAATAATTTGATGCTGTGAGTGTGATACAGAGGAATTATTAAGCCCTAATTTTAGTGTCTATTCACAGGACCATAATTATCCAGGGTGAACATTGGTGTTTTGGCCGAAACTTGGGTCCTTTTCTTTCTTCCTTTCTTTCTTGTGGAGGCCCAGTCAAGCTTTATCTGAAGAGCTCCCTGAGTTTGGTGGTGGAGACACATTGTTAACTAATGGGAGTACAAAAGCAGCATTGTGGGTGCTGTCAGTTTATAAATCACAGCCTCTTACAAGTGTGGCACTTGGCCTTGGTGTGGAGGGTCTTGCGGCCGAAGGGTCTTCTCCCGGAGGCTGGTCTTTCACGTTCAGACAGAGCCCTGGCTTTGTTAGCTCTGCACAGCTGGAAGTTTCCGGGGAGTCCGTTTTGATGGTGCCCACTGGGGCGGATCTGGAAGCCTCTTTTGGGAGCCACTTTATGTCGCTATGAGGGGAATGTCGGCAGCCCGCAGGCCCTGGCCGCCTTCGCCTACCATTCTGAGCGCTCTTCATCCACGGCTCTTTGTGCAGCCTCTTCCTCCAGGGGGCCGATGTGAAGGTATCAAAATACTCCCCAGCTGACATTGTTAGTCAGCTGTTTCACTCGAACAATTCAGGCTTGGATGCCAACCCTGAGTCCTTAAAAGTGGCGAAGCATTCAGTGCATTCCTGATGACAATCCCTGGGATTCCAAACCTTGTCTTTGTGCGGCCTCTCTGCTCTGTGGACGGGTGGGGCCAGACTCCTTGCGGGTCAGGGCCTTGCCCCCCTCTCAATAAAATGCTCCTCCACTTTGCCAGACCGCTCTTATGGTTTTGAAGTTTTTTTCCAGTTCAAAAATTCCTTAATTCGGATTCTGCTCTTTGACCTACATGGTGCAGAGTAACTGGTGTGGCCGCACACAGCGCAGGAGGGGGTGGGGAAGCGGCCACTTCCTGTTTCCTGTGAAAGGTTTCTGGTTGGGGTTCCCTTCCCCTCCCCTTTTCCTCAGGTTCAACCAAATGTTGTAAAACCACTTTTGCTTTAAGGTACATATTGTGCTCCTAAATTAGAAACCTTCAAAAACAAAGAGGGAAAAACAGAATTGTGGTTTTCACACCATCTAGGAAGACACCGGGCCTTTCTTAGCGCACACACCATCATGATAAATATGACTGTGGGAAAATGCCTAGCCCAGAGATAGGTGCTCGGCGCTTTGTTTGTCCCCCTGGTGTCCAGGAGAGTCACCAGACAGATTTCATCAGAGTCAGATCTCAGGCACAAACTAATAGAGACACCCACACAGTAGGTGCCCGAGAAAACCGTGGTTTATGGAGAAGAAATGTCTGGAACTATTTCCCAGGGGACGGAGTGTGCGAGCTGGCATGTAAAGCACAGTGTGCCAGCGCCCACATGGACCAGCATGGGGCCACAGGAACCAGGCCCAGCTGCAAGTACAGAGTAGCTCTGCTTTGGCTTCCCTCCGCAATGGCCAGCAGAAGGCCTGCTGTGTTCAGTGAAGCACCTCCAGCCCTGTTGTCTCTGCTCACGGCCAGTGCGGAAGCCGCGAGAACTTCACTGGCCTGGCCAAGCTCACGTCGGAAGGAGTAGATGAGGAGAGCAGAGACGGTGAACAACCTAGGCTCACGAGGGAATCCCCCGGGAGTTTTTAGGGTAATTAAAAGTTTTATGATAGGATAAAATAAGTGGAAATTGGGATCATTCTGAGAAAACCTTTGGGATAAAGTCACCCTCAGCGCACCCTTGTGGTGACTGAGGCCATGAATGCACAAACCATGTAAAGTCCAAGGATGGGGTTCAAGACCTGGGGTGGGGGGGAGTACCCTAAAAGGGGGCTACCCTCACACTCCCACATTATTATTTGTTTCTTTACTGTTAGGGGCTTCCAGACAGAAGTAGATTCTCGATGGTGGTGACTCTGTAGTAGCTTTTAGAAAACAACACAAAGTAGGATTTGCTTCTGATGTGCTGAGTGAGAAATACAGGTTTACTTTTCCTGCTGTTTCTGCAACTGTAGATAGCTAATTTGGGCTCTGTTAATACTCTTCATGAATTAGTTGTGAAATTCCCCAGCTGAGTAGTGATTCATTATTTTGATTCCCCCTTTCCGAGCAAGTTGTTGACACACTCTCATCCTCATCTCACCCCCATCCTTAAAGAAGTGTGACTCACTAATTTCTCCTCCTCAGCAGCGCTTTGACCTGTAACCTGATTGCGCTTGAGCTCAACCCTGTCAGTCTCGAAGTCAGTCCAAGCTCCTGTGGGGCAGGGCGGTTTCCTTCATGCCCCTGTGGCTGGTCTTGCAGCCTGGTGGTTCTGGAAAGTGTGAGTGTTACTTTTAAAAGAAGTGCTGAATTAATTTCCTCTGTGATCCACTAAATGGATGAACTTTGTAGTCCGCTAGTTCTCATAGATCAGGTTATTTGTGCTGAGGTAAGAGCTATTCCAGAGTAGACCAGGGACTTGCCCAGGAATGTTTAGAAATGAGATGGCGCGCCCTGTTGGAGCAGCGATTGAGTCAGTGACCTTTGGAAGAGCAAGCCACATACCCAGGAGCTCGAATCCTGCATCCGGGGGAAATAGCCAGTGTGAACAGCTAAAGAAAAATAAAATAAAGATATTTACTTCTTCCTCTCTCTTCCTGCCTGCCTGCCTACTCACCTTCATTCCTGCCTGTGCCTTTGAAATAGAAAGAAATGATGCATCACGTCTAGACCAGCACTTCAGACCGGAGAGATGCGCAGTTCAGCTAGTTGTCAGTCCCTTGGTGTGTGTGGGGAGGGGCAGGGAGATTCAGGCTTCACATCTCAGAGTTGGTGGGAGGCTGACGGCCAGTATTCTAGGTAGGACAGCTGTGGAGTGTTAGGTGGGTGCAGGGTACAGAGCATAACAAGCAAACACTATCCCGCACAGAAACCAGACATTTCCGGTGTCATTTTCCCAATCTGTCTGTTACTGTCTTAGCCCCTGGGTCGCTGGTACACTGTGTGGCTTTAATAAGGTGCCTGGAAGGGGTGCTATTGCCCTTCTAGACATGGCGTTTCGTAGCATGTTTGTGACTAAACAATGGATTAAAACATATATGATGAGATAAGCTTGAGGTACAAATGATAGACCTAAGCGGTATGTAATCAACCCCAATTAAAGCATGAAACATCACTGGTGTGGAGAGGCCCCCTGGCTGTCCCTCCCCACTTAAGCTCTACCCTCTGGCCCATGCGTTTCTTCTTACTACGCATGGATGTATTTCCAAGCAGTATATAATATTGTATGGTTTTTAGCTTCTTAAAAATTGGTTTCATATTATGTGTATGTTCCTTTTTGAGAACAACATTCTGTTTATGAGGCCATCTGTGCTTGTCTGTAGTTCAGGGTTTCTGTCCATTCCGGTAGCACTAACCACATGTGGGCACTCAAGTTAAATTAATTAAAATGAAATAAAAGTGTAAAACTGCAGTTCTTCAGTCTCACTAATCACGCTTTGATGCTCAGGGACCACGTGTGGTTATTGGCGCCCTGTCACAAGGACGGGCTCGGAGCGCTGCCCTCAGCACACGGCCGCCTGGACAGCACTGCAGGGCTCTGTGTGTGAACGTGCTTCTGTTTGTTCATCCGTTCTCCCGTCGACCGGCATCAAGGTGTGTCAGTACTTGCTGCTCAGGTGGTGCCGGGGTCAGTGTGGGTGTGTGCGGGCACGTGTGCGCGTGCTGGGGTTCCCCTGAGTAGATGTGCGGTTCCCCACAGTGCGCGCTGAGGAGGGAGATTAGGAGATCTGTCAACTTGCATTCTTGAATAGCCGTATGCAGCAGTAACATTTGGTGGCTTTTGCCACTCTGCTGAGTGTGAAAGCGTGTCTCTGGTTGTGGTTATCATTGTTAGAATGCTTTTGAAAACTAGATGCCCACGAGCAGGTGCGGAAATTAGACCTAGAAATCTGTAGTTCGGAAAGTTTTTCAGCTCTGACTTACATTCTGCTTTATATCCAGAATGGTATCACGTGTTACCAATATTCAGGTTGATTTAAAAAGTAAAATATGTTCACAATTCCAAATGTGGAAAATCTTGAACAAGTTCAGAAAACGCACGGCCTGTACCCAGTAATGACTGGCATTCCTTCTGTACTCTTAAACAGGTGCCTAGCAGAGTGCTGTGAATGTAGGATCATGCATGTGTAGTGGATATATGTGTATTGTCTTTTGTCCTTTTTTGCTCACGTGCATTTCCATAAGTACCACCCACAGCCTCTTCAGAGAGCATGACTGAGTTCTCCTCTTTGCCAGTCTGCACTTTGCTGAGGTTTTTACACCTTCCCACTAGTCTAAATGACTCGGCATAAACCCATAATTTGATGGCTGATAAATTGTGTGGAGAATTCATCTTTGATATTTACTGTTGGGCTTTTTGGGCAAATGAAAAAATGGGTTAGAGCCTATCAGCTCCCTGAAAGTTTTGAGCATCTAATCTCTTCACTGCTGTGCCTTTCACTCTGGTCGCTGTCTCGGGAAACTGATTTGAGAACAACCTTGTTGTTAGTCTTAATGAGACGATCAGATTGAAAGCCTGAAAGCCTCGAATTGTCAGGGAAGACTTTGAGTAGTGGAGGGGGAGTGGGTTAGGGCAGCAGTGCACCCAGGGCATGGAGAAGTTGGAGGGTGGGCACCACGGAATTTACTCTCGTCCTTGTCCGTTGAGGCATGCCAGACATGGTGCTGGCTGCATCATCTGGAAGACCCTTCGGTTCCTGAAACCACTGTCAGTGTGTTTTCCTTTTCATAAACCTAGTGTCGGCGAGGAAGGTAAGGCTAGTATCCCCTTTCGTATGTATCCTACAGATTAGGTAACATGGGGAGTTTTGTAATTCTTGATTTCCAGGAGAAAGAATTGATTGGTTTGACCAGGGACTGGCTCTGTACACACCTGTGACTGGAGGGCTGGCACACTTTTACAGACAAGGCCACTGGGGGCTTCCTCCCCAGACACGAGGAAACGTCCCTGAAAGTTGTCTGTCATAGACAGGCCCAAGAGGTAAATTCATGTGCTTAAGGTCACAAGTTAGTGGCGGGACTGGAAACAGTTCTGCGCTTAGACTTGGGCAGTTAAAAAGGAATCTATCCTTGGCTCTTGCACTCAAGGAGCTGTGACCCTCCAGCCAGTCCTCTCCCAGGGTGAGGATTTCATGGGATCCAGATGGGCCCACCTGGAGTCCATAGCCTCTCCTACCCTCAGTTCTAGGCCACATTCTGGATACCTGAGAGCCCCAGAATCCTCTGCCTGGACAACTCAGGCTCACTGCCCAGGCTCTTGTGGGTGTCTTCCCTGATCTGCCTCAGAAGTACAGACCTTGCCACAGTGCCTGCATGCTCAGACCTGAAACTAGGTGTTTGGGTGGGGAAGTGTATTTTGAGAGACAGCCTGAGTGGGAAGAGAAGGGGGAAGGATGGGGAGGGGCAGCTTTCCCAGTGTACCTCCTGGCGCAGAGCTCCCAAGGAGTGAGAATTCTGAATTTGAGCCTATCCTTCCAAGGAGTTATGAAGATGTTATTTTCAAAGCAGTAAGAAACAATGTACTTGGTTTAGTAGCTTATTAGTGTGATTTATAACTAAACTGGATAGAATATATAGGTTTCATTTGTACTCTTGCTTCAGGATCTGAGAGGGTTAGAGACAGGTGTGCTTGAGACTGAGACTCTTAGAACACAACTTTTTTCCTCAGTGGGTTCTTAGTGCTTTTAGCCAGGCAAACTTAAGCAATTGGAATTAAAGACCTTGGTAATTTTTGAAACCTGGAAGACTGTTTTCTCATTCTAATAGCATTCCCAGACCATATTGCTGTTGACTTGATCAGTATTATAAGAAGGAATTGACTTCGGCATGCCCTGGTGGCCTAGTACGGTCTAGTACATACTGGGAGCAGTCCCACATGTATCTCAAGGCCCCCCCAGTTCAAGACCTGGGGCCAGGGAGGACAACCAATGTGAACAAGTAAATAAAAAAATAAAGTGCTGCTTCCTCCTCTCTCTGCCTGCCTGCCTACACTTTTACTCTCTCTCTGTCTCTCATATACACCCTTCTTCTTCTTCTTTCTTCTTTCTTGGAAGAGGAAGAAGCATCTTTTTTAGTTCATTTTGATTTTTCATCCTAGCCCAGTTCTCAAACCCAGGTCCTTGGGCTGTTTGTGGTCAGCACACTAGTCACTCAGCAACCTGAGACAAAAGCACAACCCAATACACCCCATCTTAAACTTCTACCACTTTTACTAACGAGCTATCACCGAGAGCCATTTCTTTCTGAACCATTTGAGAGTAAGATGCAGCGCAATGTCCCATCTATCACTTCCAAATGTTTCAGACTGTGTTTTCTCTTTTTATATTTTTAGATTCACAGTGCTTTTTGTACTGCTATTTGTAAGGAAAGGTGCAGGCAGGCAGTATGAGAAGAGGAGGAAGCGCTTTTTAATTATTTAGTCCATGTTTTCTCAAGCAAGGCATTCTCCATAATCACAAACCAACCCTCCAGATCAGGGCATTCACACAGCACGTGGGTTTTGGACTGATTGTTAGGAAAGCATTTTCATATTTACTTGTTCGTATTTTAAAACACAAATACGTCATGGTATTTTTCAAGATTGTTTTCAGTTAATGTAGGTTCCGACATACTTCCTTTTGCCACAGGATTTTTGAAAGTGCTGTTTTCATTGCCATTGAGCTTTCATTCTATCCTTGTTTTGCATGTGTGTGCGCAGGTTTGTAAAGTTGAAGGTCTAGGATGAGGAAAAATGGGTGCTTAATCCTTTTCATTTTTAAAGGAAAGGTGCATGCAGGAATAAAGGCAAGTAGACAGGCAGGCAGGACAAGAGAGGAGAAGCATTTCACTTTGATAATTCAGTTGTTCACACTGGTTGTCTACTCCCAGCCCTGGGACTTGAACACCAGGGACTTGTGGCCTGTGCTCCTTCGGAGGTGATTGCTCTTCACTGCTGCTCCACCAGGGCCTGCCACTATACTCTTTTTTTTTTTTTTTTTTTTTTTGGGTCAGGAAAGGTACAGGCAGGAATGCAGTTGAGTAGGCAATCAGGAGGAGAGAAGAACTGTTTTTATTTTATTTCCATTTTAATTGTTCACACTAGTTGTTTTCCCTCTGGACCAGGACTCGAACCCACGGCTATGTGGCATGGCCTTTGGAGATGATCGACCTAACTGCTGCTCCACCAGGCAGCAAACATTTTTATCGGTTGTTTATTTTTTGTTTTTTTCCCTCTGACATACATAGGTTTGGGTTTTACATGGTAAAACCTTGGTCTTAGCCACTGAGCCACAGGGGTACACTGCTTGTTTTCCTTGCTATTATTTGTTTTTGTCACCTATCTGTCATCGTCAAACCTGAGAATTTTTGTGTATGTGCGCTTGTGTGTGTGTGTGTGTCCCTGTCTCCTCCCACCCCGGGCTTCAGTCTCCACCCTGCGTCCTTCAGCTTTGCATGCTCTGTAACGCGGCTGCCTCAACTGGCCTGAGCCCCCAGCTGTGCTGGAACCTTTCATTTTTGTTTGGTTTTGTTTACTGTAAAGACTTTCATTGCAAACCCTTAGACACACTCTTGCGCACGTGGGTAAGTGTTGCTGCGGTGTAAATGCAGCCGGGGAAGGAGGCAGAGTGGAGCTGGTCAGCAAGGAGCTGTGCTCTTCCTCAGTGCAGGGAGCGTCTGCCTTTCATCTCTGTCCCCAGTGCCCAGAGGTGCACACAGTAAGGGTTCGATAAATGTTTATTGCATTTGAGTGGGCCTCGGCTTCTTTTAATGAACTGTAAACCTTAATGGCATTTCTCCAAGGTGGTGATGAGTTACTGCCTTGTGATATAAAGACAGCATTTTATCTCTAAACTGTTTTGCTTTCTCTCCTTTTGCAACAGAAAGTGGTTTTCTGCTCCCTTAAAGAAGCGCTGGAGGTGGACTGGAGCAGTGACAAAGCCCAGGCAGCTCTGAAGCGCACGACGCCCGACTACTTCCTCCTCCACGGTGAGCGCTGGGGCTGGGCTTCCCAGTGAGGCCTGGGTGCTTTGTTCCTGCAAATGTGACTGGGAATCCTCATTAACTGCTTCTCATGGTGGCTAGAAAACAGCCGAGAGCCTGGAGCTGTGGCCAGTATCGAGCTCTGGCTTCTGCCTTTTTTATTAAGTTAACATGAACTACCTTAGAGAAGCGCATCCTTCCTTGGCCTCAGTCCTTGCTGGTGCTCAGGGGACTGTTGACTCAGTGTTGGTTAGTTTTCATTGTTCTTGTGCCTGGTTGGCGCTTTCAATTTTGTAATGACATTTAAAAACTAACAATCAGTATTATTGAGTGTGTAACCCGAGCCACTGGGGGCAGATACTCCCTATTTTACAAACAAGGAAACCGAGGCAAAGGTTATTGCTCAATTCTCAGAGTTTACAGCTTCATGGAGATGTAGAAATAACGTGGGCTTGTTAGTGTGAAATAGCCCATATTCCTTGTAGAAATACCAAAAAACGCAAACAAAATCACTTGACACTTGTGCGTTGTTGGAGATGTGCATCGGAATATTTTTCCCATTTTGTGTAATGTTTACACAGGACACTGAAGTCCCTGTCACCTGTCAGAGGTGCCTGCTCTTTCAACCTGAGAGTCAGTAACTTTGTATAACCAAACCTGTTCTCAGAGACTGAGGTAGAGGGATGTAGCTTTTATTTATAAAATTTGCAGAGCATGTTATGGTTGCCTTTTGAACAGTCTTCAGCCTTCCTTTCTTCAGGATGGAGTGGAAAGCTGCATCCCTACCTCCTTTCTTCCCTCTGTCTGTATAGACTCTAAGACCACCCCCATTCCCAGTCAGGACAAATGGTGGCTAAGTGGTAGTTTAAAAAAATTTCTCCCTCACAACATGCCCTAGTGGATTAACTATTAGTTCAGTTTTGTCTCTGAAGAAGTGTGGGCCACATACCCCTGGCTAGTTTTCTATAAGTAAGGTTTTCTCATACTGAGTAATGGTGTTAACTAGACTGGGGATAAGGAGAGTTGAGAGAGAAACAATTTTAAAGCAGTTGATGAGTGAACTAGGAGTGAATCCTAAGCCTGTGAGCGAGGTGGGACTGAGGAAAGACCTCTAAGGAATGGGGAGGGGAGGGGAGGAGGCATGGCGGCTCGCTCCCTGGTCCAGGGTCAGGAGTGAGCACAGGACCTGGGCCACCAGGAGAAACTCGCACGTAAGCTCAGTGCCTGGCACAGGGAAAGCCCTTCTGCTGCACAGCAGCTATTCGTCTGCACAGGCTTTGGGGTAAAGGAGTCAATCAGTTTAGTTTACCATAATCCAATGATTCTGAGCTCGGGGTGATTTTGCCTGCCAGGCAAAGCTGGCAGTGTCTGAAGAGACTTGTTTGTCACAACTAGGTTGGGCAGAGAGAGATAGGTGCTACTGGCATCTAGTGGGAAAAGCCAGGAATGTTTTGAAATACCCCACGGCGCATGGTGGAGCCCCATGACAAAAAGTTATCTGACGGATCATTTCAACAGCACCAAGGTAGAGAAACCTTGATCTCGCCCTTTGCAGAGAAATTTTGCAGGCGTTTTGGGGGTGACTCAGTTTACCCTTATTTCCATACTTGAGTGTTATGTACCAGCAGATTTTTCTTTCAGTTTTCTGCCTCTGGCATTTTGTTGACTGATATACCCCATGTATTTTCTTCTCTCTTCTGAAGGATGTCTAGTTATCTTTTTAGTTTTGAGTTCTTGGGCTTTAGATTGGTGATTGAGATTGTTTTATGTTCATTAAATACTTGTCATAGTTTTTAAATTATGGTAAAAGTTTCTATTAAATGTCCTGTTGGAACCATTTTCACACATACCATTCTGTCACACTCATACAGACTTCTTTAAGAAAAAAATTTTTCTTTTAAAGGAAAGATGCAGGCAGGAATGAAGGCGAGAAGGAAGAGATAGGATGATGATGCATTTTTATTTAGTTGTTTACACTGGTGGTCTTGCCCCTTGGACCCAGGGCTCAAATCAGGAGTATATGGCTTGGACTCCTTTGGAGGTGATCAACCTAACTGCTGCTCCACAGGACCCACCAGATTTTTTCTTTTTAAAGGAAAGGTGCAGGCAGGAATAATGAAGGTGAGTCAGCAGACAGGTGGGGAGAGAGAGGATGAAGAAGCATTTTATTTTTATGTCGTTCACACTGTTTTAACACGTGCGCCTCCCCCAACAACACACACACACACCCCGCCATGTGTGGACTCAAACCCAGGTCCTGGGGATGGATGTGGACTGCGCTCAATCAGAAGTGACGGACCTAACCGATACTCCACCAAGCCCATCAATACTTACAGTTTTATTAATTTATTTATTTTAAGGAAAGGTTCAGGTAGAAATGAAGACGAATGGGCAGGCAGGAAGAGAGAGAAAGAGGCATAATTTTATTTATGTTCATTTAGTTGTACATCTTAATGAGTCTCCCCACCCTGGGATGAAAACTTGGGTCCTTTGGGTGCGGGGGGTGGTGCGGGGGCGGTATGGAATGCGCTTCAGCCGGAGGCACCACTGCTCTACCACGTGAATAGTCACAGATTTTTAAAGGAGGCAGCCCTGCCTGTCTCCCGGCCTGTGAAGGCACTGCTTCCCGCTCTTCCCTCTGTCACTCAGCTGTGGTAGACTTGACTGAAGGCTGTCAGGCCACTTCCCCCATAGCCTCAGAACCCTTCTGAGCACACCGCCTGTGGCCGTTCTGACTGGACACGCAGAATGGAGCCCTCCTGAATTCTGACTAGGCCAGTCCTCCCTCCAGGATGAGAATGACGCCTGCAGGGGAAGTGTCTCAGCATGGTCAGATAGCACATTAGCTGTTGTTAGGTCTAAACCCCAAGTCTCCTTGTTCCTTCAGGATCTGGTCTCTTGTGCAGCCCCCAGCGCTTCGCCCAGGTGGTGGCGGCTGTCAGCATAACCTTTCCCGGCCTTTCTCTTTGCAGTAGATGGCAGGTTCTGGCCTTTCTTATGTGTTGTCATGTGCCCTCCTGATGATTTTGCTGTCCCTGTTGGTCTTTGTGAGCTTGGCTGTTTTTCCAGAGATGCTGCGACTGGAGCTACAGCTAGCGTCCCAGATACAGTGGGCTTGGCTGGGGCGCCTTCTGGGAGTCTGCGGGTGTACACGTGGTGAACCGTGCTTCTGACTGGGAGAGACGGCGCGTCATGTCTTTCCTTGGTTACTGCCAGAGGCCTAGGAGAGTATAAAGCTGACTTTATGTTGTAACATCTTATTCGTGAATATCCTCAGAGAAATACTTTAGATTCTCTGCTTAACTATTCAAATAACTGAGAGTCTCATAATCTGGCCTCTCGGTGTTGGTGCAGAAGAACATAGAAGCTTCCTGCGTGAAGTTATCTTCTGCCGTCAGCTGTCTTCGGGGCCTTGGGAAAATCGGAGAGGTGTCTCGACTTTTATTTCCTCACCTGTAGAATGATAGGTCTAAGTTAGCTGGCCTGTTGCTAAATCGTTTTCTCATTCTAAATAGTGACTCCAATTAAATAGACGTTCCTCCTTGTTTTACGTTTCTGTATTTTATACTCTTTAAGAAGGCTTGTTTTGTTTTTAAAGGAAAGGTGCAGATAGGAATGAAGGTGACTAGGCAGGAAGAAAGAAGAGGAGCTCTTTTTTAATTTTATTGTTCATCTTTTGTCCTTGTCACCTCACCTCCATGCTTCTCCCTGAGAACCTATGTCTTTGGAATGTGTGTGCGGTACGCTGACCAGAGGCCACAGACTGAGCCACCAGGGTGCACCTTAAAACTTGATGGAGGGCTGATTTGTACTAGAAAGGTTTGCCCATTTTAAGCGTTCTTTCATTTCTAGAAATTTATTAATCCAAATAGAATCTTGGCCAGTTAGTCCTAAGGCTTGACTGTCATGGGGACCTATTTTTGCTCGTCAGCCATCGAGTAAAAGTGCAGTCCCAGCAGAGTGGTGGGCGATAAACAGCACAGGCTCTTGGGCCTCACAGAGCTGGTCGCAGATCGCAGCTCTCCCCGTGGCTGGACTAGCGTTTGTGTGGACTCGGGGTCCAGGTTCTGACTGTCGAGAGGGCGGGGGCTTAGCTGCACCTTCCCCAGCTCTCAGGAAAGCGGTAGAAAGAGGACAGTGCTGGGAGCAAAGCCTGAACACCGTTTCTGGTTTTCACTTTGAACATTTTTCAAGCACATATTAAATAGATTTGACCAGAAAGGGTTTTGTGTTTTCCAAAATTAAAATTAGGATACCCGAAATTGATATAATTAAAATTAGCTTTGATTTTGCTGTTGTGAAGTCAGATGTGATAATCTGACTTCAGGACGCAGCATGGCATTGGGGAATATCCGCTTGAGCGTTCAGGTTTTCGAGCATAACTCTTATTTCCTTGTTTGGTTCTTTTTTCTTTTTTTTTTTTAAGGTGCAGATAAGATCGAAGGCTGTAGCAGACAAGCAGGAAGACAGTGAAGGAGGAAGCACTTTATTTTTCATTTAGTTGTTCACAGTAGTTGCCCCCATCCCCGGGCCTGGGATTCAAACCCAGGACTCTGACCTGCATCCTTTGGAGGCAGTTGAGCTACCGCTACTTCACCAGGGTGCACTGTGTTCGTGGTTCTTAAGAAAGGCTCTGTGTATTGGCACTGTTTGCTGCCTTACCTGGAGCTGTGCTGAGCAGCGACACCCTCCCTTACGGTCTCACGAGCACCTTTGAAGCATAATCGTTCTTCCTCCTTCAGGAAAACTAAGGTTGTGCATAGTTGTGTCTTGTTCAAAATCATACACTTGATTTTATAGTCAGGTTGGGATTCAGACTACACATTGTTTGACCTGGTCTCTGCCTGCACTTCTCTAAGTGATTGTGTTCAATGTTTTTCTTTGTTTATGATTTTATTATTGATTTTGCTTACATTGCTATATGCAGAGTTTGCTGAATTTCAGATCAGGAGTTCTGCATGCTAGAAAAAAAGTGTCACCACCTCACTGCAGAAATCCCTGATTCAAATACATATTTGTCACAAAGGTTAACTGAATTCTCACCCAGTAGTCTTTTCTTTTTCCCAAGGAACACTTGAATTTTACTTTATTAGAAAAGTACCAGTGTGGAAAAAAATGTTTTCTTCATTAAATCCTCCCCATCTCCCCTCTTACAATTTTCAGAGAAACCCCTAAGAATTTCTTGTTTCTCTTTAACTATTAACAGTTATAGTCGCGCATGTGTCTGGTTAACCAAACTGGTCAGCGCTCTTTGGCAACTTGCTTTTTTTTTCTCTCACTTGATGGCTTTAAGTGACATGGAAGGAACTGGGAACGCACACAGAGTAACTTCATTTGTATTGTCTGCACAGTGTAGCGGTCCCCTGGGAGTCCCATCTTCTGTGACCAGTCTCATCTTGGAAGGAATGCAAGTTGTTTTTCATTTTTCCCAGTCTTTGCTTTGCTCCCAGGGGCTTTTCTGGGAATGTGACTCATACACCTGATGGTGCCCTGGGAACTAAGGGCGCAGGGCTGTGAGGCCCACCTAGGGATGGCTGCTGGAGCACATAGCAGGTGCTAAAGAAGAAACACCCAGCATGTGCACCTGGTCGTGCCTGTCTGGGCATTCACCCCACTCTGGAGGGACAGCGGCTACCCACTGGGAGCCCTCAGGCTTTTGATGGCGTGTGTTACCCTCGCTTGTCCCTCACATTCAGGCATCTCTTCCTGTCCCTTCACAGTCAGTCCTGCCCCTGGTGAGGCAGTTGCCCGGCGGCCCCTGTGCGTGTTTGCCTTGTTTGGGTCTTGAGTGTTTTTCCAGTTTACTTACTAAGATAGTGGCCAGACTGAAGGCTTCCTGCTGCATTTTTCCACTATCTTGAGAGCTGGCCTCGCCATCTGTGAGCAAGAGGTCTCATCTTTTTATTATTCTCCCATGGCATGTTGCAAAACATTAAGCGTGAGCTGGTTTCCTGTGGCAAAAAGTTGACTTTGATTTGTTCTTTTTGAGGTTACTGTGAGTTTATCATAACAGGAGTGCTAAAAATATCGGGTCTAGTATGGAAACAGCATTCACTTACCAGCATGAACAATAACATGCAGGCTCAGTTCAGAGCAGGAAGGAATGGACTTCATCCCAAGATGAGAATACTTAACAGAGTATCCTTGGTGATCTTGACTTTCTCAGTCTCTGTTCTGATGAGTCATGGAAAAGTACTAAGGCCTTAATTTTTTTTATTTATTTATTTTTATACTTAGGCCATTTTTGAGCTACAGAATTAAAATCTTTCACTTTTTTTTTTTTTTTTTTTGAGCACCTGCTATGTGCCAGATCCTGTGCTGATGGAAAAGACAAACACAAATAATTCTACTCCTTGCGAAGAGTTCTGTAACAGAGGGCTATCAAAAAAGTTGTCGTATTGTGGCAATCCATTCATTTCTCCATATGTGCGAATTATTCCATAATAATTGGAAGTAAACTGTTACAGAAGCTCAGGGAAAGGCGGGTCCATCCATCTCTGGGGAGCAGGGAGGGCTTCACAGAGGCAGCTCCTGAGTTGAGTCTCTGTCTGCCAGGGGGTGATAGGGTCAAACCACTGTAGGCAGAGGAGCTGAGCAGAGTCAGCCTGGTGGGACTGGCCGGGGCCCAGCTCTGTAGACCTTTATTCTCACCACCAGTCGTTCCTCATCTGATGATAGGTCAGGATCACTCAGGAAATAGTGGAAAAGTAGATTCCCTAGTTCTAGCTCAGATTTATTAAAGTAAAATCATTAGAGAGATTTGACACCTGCGTTTTTATGACGTTCCCAGGTTTCTGAAGGAGCATCCAAGTGAGGGGGAGCCACTGCCCTAGGAAAAGGGGAGACCTGTGTCCTAACCATGATTTACTCATTTCTCTGTGTGTGTGTGTGTGTGTGTCTGTGTGTGTGTGTGTCTGTGTCTGTCTGTCTGTCTGTCTGTCTTTGTGTCTGTCTGTCTTATAGGAGAGGAGGAAGAAGCATTTTAAAGAAGGAAGGATGAAAGACGAAGCTTATTTATTACTTTTTTTCCCTTCACCCTGTCCTGGGCAGTGAGCCAGGTCTTTGAGCTTTGCTCGCATGGTCTACACACCAGCGGCTGAGCCACCTGAGCCACAGAGGCGCACCCTGTGTTTTTATTTTAAAATATGTAAAGTATTATTTTTGAAATAAGGACATTAAGGTGGGGAAAAAGGAACTAACCTATATAGTTCTTAAATACAGTCTTTTGACCCTATGCCCTCAGATGGAAAAAAAGAAGTATAAACAAATATTGAGCTCTAATTAGTAGGTTTGTTTTTCTTAGTGGTGTGGGTTAGCAATTCTGAAACTACTTACTGATTTTTTCTGGGATTGAGCAAATAGATAAACCTATTATAGATATTGAGAATCAGAGTTTGTTTAATTGCCAGAAAAGGGAGTTTCTGTGAATATGGAAGGTGGGAAAGGCCAGAGCGAACCCTGTGGAATTGGACTGGAATTGGAGTCATCTGGATGAGCTCGTGGTTTTTTATAAGTAGATATAGACACAAGTGTGTGTGTGTGTGTGTGTGTGTGTGTGTGTGTGTGCACATTTGACAATATTTTCTAACTCTGGAGAGGACTGAAAAGTAGAGAAGTAGAGAAGGCACAGGTGGCAGTGAAGCCCTCACAGCCAGATCATTATAGTTGCTGTTAAAGGGCCTGGGACTCCTTGGGAAAATGACTGAGTGTGGAGTAAAGCTAGAAGTACATGTGAGGTTGGAACATCATGCTATGGCAGAAAGGAAGGAAGGGCTCCAAGAATGATGGGTCATGTCAGAAGGACCCAGGAGCCAACTTAGAAGCTTCTGCTGATCAGATCTGGTACAACTTGTGAATGAAAGTAAGTAATGATAGTAGTAGTTTATAGCCTGTAGAATAAGATAAGAACCCATCAATGTATTTATTAGTATAAATGAATGGGGTGAGAGGAAAGTTCTTTAAGTAGAATGACAAAACAAGAATGATGAAGATAAATCTGTACTTCTGTTGCGTCCTGGTGACTCAGGCACTATGTTGGTTGGGTTGTCAACATGTAAAAGCCCAGGGACCCAAGTTTGAGACTCAGAGAGCTGGGGGGGGAAAAACAAATAAATGCAGCTTCTTCCTTCATTCCTTAAAAATGCTGATTCCTACTCTCTCTTTCCTTAAAAAAATTTTTTTTTCACTGTCACCATAGTAAAAATTATTTCAGTCAGGAGTCATCAATGGATACTAAAACTAATGGGGAAAGTTTGCTGTGAAACAGGTTAAATGTCACCTCCCCAAATCCTTTTTTAATGCATTACCTAGAGAACCTTAAGACACCTGGCAGATTGTGCCTCAACCAAGATACTAAAGTTACCATTCCAGGAACTGGGCAGACAGATCTCTGCCTCCTAATCATATGCACTGAGAAGGATGTACTCCATCTGGAGTTCTTGTCCAGAGTGGCTCATCTGAGTCTAACTGTGAGGAGTCATTAGACAAACCTGAAGACTGTTCTGTGTGCTGCATGGCTTGTCTTCTTCACAAGAGCCATGAAGCATGAACCATCCCTTTCCAAACCATCCCTTCTAGACAATGATTAGATGCAATTTGTGATCCTGGATTGGAGCCCAGAGCTGGGGAAGATTTTTAATCCTCCAAAGGCCATCAGTGGGATAATTGATAAAATTTGAAAAAAGACCTGTAGATTAAATAATAACATGTATAACCCCATTTTGCCTGTTATTTTTGATATCCATATGTCTATGTCTCCCAAGCTCACATCATTGAATTTGGTTATTTCTCCTAAAAAGAAAGAAAGAAAGAAAGAATGATGCCCTATCATTGTTAACTTCACAATTTTCGTAATTGTGTAAGAAAATATTTTTAGGAAATTCACAAAAGTATTTAGGAAGAAATTTCAGATCATTTAGAAAAAAATATGTATGGTATGTAATAGATACAAAGGAATCATGACAAACGTGGTAGAAAGTTAATATTTGAGGAATCTAGGTGAGGTGTGGTGCAGGAATTCAGTATACAATTAAAGTCTAAAATTATTTCAAAATAAAATTGAAAATAACAAAAGCATTCACCAAAACTGAATTCACAGCCCCTGGAAAAGTTCTGCTGTTTATAGCTGGGTGAGTAGTACCTGCAGAGGGCTTGCAGTGGGACGGTGTGGGTTCCCCCAGAGTTCCAAGGATGCCTGGAGTCCCCCTGATGTGGGAGAAACACTCGGTCTCCTGACTGGGAACAGTGAAGTCTCATGAATCCAGCAAGAGATAATGAGTGACCCCCCCCCCCGACCCCCCCCACACACTTTGGACCCTTACTCTACATGAAGAATTTCCTCTGCCCCACAGCAGTGGTAGACAAACTGTAGGGGGTATATTTGCATATAAGCAATTAGCTAAGTGCAAACAAGACTTCAGCTCTTGTTGAGAGCTAGGTAGAACCTTACTAAGAATAAAGTGGGGCTTGGAGGCAGCTTGCGGGGGTGGATTGGTTTGTGTGGGAGGGGTGCAGTCAAAGATAAGCCATGAGAGTTGTACCATGGTGGAATAATGGTTAGGTCAGTCACCTCTGAAGGAATACAGGCCACATACCCCTGGGTTTGAGTGGGGTTAGGGGTGGGGATGGGACAGACAACCAGTGTGTACAACTAAATAAAGTAACATGATTCTTCCTTCTCCCTGCCTGCCTGCCTGACTCACCTTCATTCCTGCCTGAACCTTTCCTTTAAAAAAAACAAAAAAAAAGAATTGCTTTGAGAAGTCATAATACGCCATCTGCCCACACCCAGAGCCCAAATAATTCTGCTGGAACCAGTGCTCCAAGTTTAGTTCTTAGTTATGTTCCATCCCATTTGTCATTTTTCTTGTAACCAAATTCAGGAAGTTGAGTGACACCAGTTTTTACCGTGTGACTCAAAGGAAATGGATTGGCCTCGACCCCTTCCGGTCGCCCTCACTCCCAGCATCTGACTATAAGTTCTCCCAAGGACTGCCTCCCGCCATCAGCCTTGGTTGGCTTGGCCCTGTTACCAGTCTCCCAGCTAGTCTCTGCCTTCAGTTCTACTCCGTTTTCATCCGCTGGGGTGATCGAACTCGACACGACAACTCTGCCGCGCTCCTCTTGGCCTCTAGGATGCAGTCTGACTTTCTGGATTGACCACGACACTCCTTCCGGTTCCATCTTCCCTCCTTGAACCCTGCACTCCCGTTGAACTGCTTGCTGTCACCCTCTCATTTCTATGCACATTTCTCTTCCTTCTGCTTGGGATAGCCTGGTCTGACCCTTCCCACTCAGCCTCACTGCTCAGTCCAGTGTACCTGCAGGAACCAGCTGCCTGTCCGACCTCTGTAATTCGGTGCCACGCTGTGGACAGTGGAGCTGACCTCAGGGCAGGGGCCACAGCTTTGTCATCTGACTGGCACAGCTGCACATAGCCGGAATGTAAGTGGGAGTTGGTTGATGGCAGCAGCCACCTGTCCCAACTTTGGAGAATCTTGTTACTACTTAACTTGTGGCTTCATTCATTTTTTAGGCTCACAGAGAGCCATGTGGGTAGTGCTGATTTGCAGAGTTGGCTTCTGGTGGTTTCCCCAGAATGCCACGAGGCCGGAAGTAGCTCCAAGCCCTGGAGTTGAGTGCAGAGTGCGCTAACACTATCCAGAGGACAGGAACATGCTTCCACTCTCCTTTAACTGACCGTGATCTGGGAGCAAGGGCTCATTGTGACCAGCAACTAATGTCTCTGACCTAGGCCAGGTCAGACCTAGCTTTCTCCATTATTTTATTTTATTTTTTATTCTTGGTTCAGAAATCTAGCCAAACCAGTTTGGAGTTCATATCCACTTTCCCCTGCTCGGAGAACCCTCAGTCTCCTGAGCCTTGAGGTCCCTCATTTGTATTTAGAAGTTTAGGTCCCAGCCCTGCCATATTCTTGCTGGCCTTGAGCCCTCCCTTCCCCTCCTCCTTCCCTTCCCTCCCCTCCCCTTCTCTCCTCCCTCCGCTTCCCTCCCTTCCCCCTTTTCTCATTGAAATGGAAGAAATGTTGATGATCTTCTATTCCCATTGGTTATATATAAGAATAATAGAGCCTTAGAAATTATGTTTCTTTCTTTTTTTTTAGCTGTAAAAGGTAAGACATCTGCTGAGTACAATATTCAGATACCTCAGAGGAAATCATTTTTGTGTGTGTATTTCTCCAGAGTGCAAATATTTTATACTTTATTCTTCGCCATCTCGGTATGGATTATTTTGTAAGTTGGTTTAATGATGGCTACGTAGTAATTATTTTACAGAATCTTTACAAAAAGACTTTGGGAAAACGTTGTTTCTTGCATTCCTTTTTCCTCTGGTTTTTCCTATCAAACTCAATCTCCTGGTTCTTAAGGTTTTCAGTTGCCTTTGTCTCTAGCCCTCAGTTGGGTTTGGGGACCTGTGACCTCTGTGAACCAGGCCGAGGTGGCTGGCACAGCTTGGGCACAGCGTCCTCAGAGTGTTAACTGTGCAGCAATGACCAGAAGCGCCACAGAGGAGGCAGACCCCAGGAAATGGGTTCTGATAGCGGGGCAGCAGCTGAATGCTTGTTGATTTGCTGCGCTCATGACCACAAATGTTTAAAAATAATTTGTAGGAAGGGAGAAAGGAAAAAGCAGTGGGGTTTTGTTGCTGCCGTTGGGGGGGGTTTTGGTGCCACTGCCTTATCAGTGGTAGAAGCCTGACCACAGTCATTCAGGAAGGAAGACGACACTTGGTGCAGAGAAGAGGTGAGGGGAAGGGCAGGGCACCCTAAGTGCTGGCAGTGTGCAGCCATCGGCGAGAGTCTGGACCTGGTCGACACCTGTGCCCTCAGCCGGATAGCAGACAGAACCTGAGTTGGCTTGGGGCCGCAGGCTTATATGGAAGGCCCGGCGTGTGCTGTGCTTCCAAATTGTTGCTTAAGCACTTTACGTGCATCATGATCATATCTAAGTCTTTACAAGCCCCTCAAGGATCTCATTTTCCCGTGAAGAAGCTGAGTCTTGGAGCAGCTAAGTCATTTGTCCAGAGTCCCCAAACATAGCAAGTGTGCAAGCCTCTCACAACACTGTGCTCAAACTCGCAGGATGTCGGTTTTGTAGATCTGAGCTGTCCAGAACCCTGTGACATTTTCTTAATTCACTCTTGCAGAGGGGGAACGCAGGCCCACCAAGACCAGACTGCAATAATGGGCGGCATTGTAGCAACCTGCCTTGTTTTCCAACTCACAGGCTCACGACTCCCCAGCCCCCGACATTAGCCTGTGTGTGAGCTGCTCTGGGGCCCAAGCCCAGCTGCAATCCTTGTTTAAAGCCTCACATCTTTTCTCTGGCTGTCAGACAACAGTCACGGGAATGTCCTGTGCCATCTTCCCTCGGTAAGAGCGCTTGGCAGAGAGTAGCAGATGCCCAGAGTCAAGGTCATGTGCCGCTCAAGTGCTGGGCTGGAGAAAAGCCCCTCTTTTCCTGCTGCTTGTGACCAGGGAGGGCGGGTCTGAACGTGGAGGCTCTGTCAGAACAGCTCTGTGAGCCGAGGGTGTGGCTGGCCAAGCTGCCAGATAAGGAGCCTTGGGTCTCTATGATACTCGTCCTCGCCACAGTTTGCTTCTGCCCGCTAGAATTTTTTGGTCCCCTTCTTTTTGTCAGTTGCATACAGTGTTTAGATATTGCTCAGACTGTTCCACTAAATAGTGATCATCAGACTGCAGTCACTGGACATGTTCGAGAGGAGACGTAGAATACTGGGCTGGACAGTCCAGTGAGTGGTTTGCATTATTCCGTGCTGGCGGGCTCTGCGATGGGGTGTGGAATCCATTTGATTTTTTTAGTTGAATAACTCACCTTCTATCTTGTCCCCTGGGGAGGCAGTATGACTTTCAGGGTTATGAGTGTGGTGACTTTTGAGTCGATTGTGATTGATCTCGACCACAATCTACTATATTTTATTTTTATATGGCAGAGGGCTTTTTTTTTTTTTTCTTTTTAAGAAAAGGTGCAGGAAGGAAGAGAGTATGGAGAAATATAAAATATTTTTGATTTATTTAGTTGTTTATCTTGGTGGTTCCCCATCCCCAGGATACAAACCCAGGTCCCCGGGACGTATGTGGACCACACTTTGCCAGAGGTGACGGACTTAACCACTACTCCACCGGGGTGCACTGTGCCAAGCTCGTTCTGCTTGTAGGATGCTGCTGTAGATGCCTTAAAGCCTAAATATCACCCCGAGAAAAGTGCCTAAAATCTTAAGCAAAATTTAATAGCCATGTAATATTCTATTTCTGTACATATGTTTTATGAACTTACACTGTTATCATATGTGAAATTGTCTCCAGATTTTCTGTTGTACAAAGCAGTAGTGACTTTCATACCTAAGTCAGTCACTGACCAACAGAGCATGACCTTATGTAAAGATCCTCGATACCACACTTCCACGTGGCTTACCAGAGCAGTCATACTCCGCCAGCTGTGGGGACAGCGCTGGTCCTGCATTCTCGCATTGAGTAATCTGGTCTTGAATTTGGTAGGCAAAAAGTGGCATCACTTTGGCAGGTCATTTCTGAGAAATAGTGCTCTCCTTTCCCCCCTTGACACCTCTCATCTGGCTCCCTCATTCTTTCCAGAAGGGAGTGAGATGCGACCACCAAGTGGTAGTGTGCCTCCCCTGTTGTGAGCTGCTCGGTCAGGAGCCCATTGACTGGGTTTCACTGAGCAGCAGAGCGGCCCTCAGGCGCGTCGGAGAGTCTTCAGGGGAGGCCGCTCTGGAGGTGAAGTTCTGGAGAGAAGCATCAAAGTGCTCTGTGGCTTTGGTGACAGACAGGGCCTTATGACTGTGCCCTCTGTGGACTGTGAGCGCCACATCAAGGGCAGGGCCTGGGGCTGGGCAGGTCACTTCTCGGTCCCCCTGCGCTGCTCAGCACAGGGGATTGGAGAGCAGGTGCTCAGGGAAAGCTTGTGGATGGAAGCAGAAGTAAAGAAATACACGCACGTACAGTAAGAGTCTGGGTAAAGAGAGCGACTCTGTGAGCGCAGTGAAGGCTGGATGGGGGTGGGACATGGAGCCGAGCTGAGCAGATAGCAGATCATGACAGGTAAGAGGCCGAGGACTTCCCTGAGGCGTGCCTGCCTCTCAGCCTAGCCCTGATTCTTCATACCCAAGGGGCTCACTGTTCGCCCCTTTAGCCTTCAGATGGGCCTGGAGAGCCAGACTTCTGTCCTCGTTCCCTCCGGAGGGCAGATGTGGCGCACTGTGCTTCGTTGTTGTTTCTTGCTGGGTGTTCCATATCTAGCATGTTTGTAAATACTTGAGGAAAAACAACAGATCTCCCATTCTGAGGACCTTGAAAACCGTATTCAGTTTGATGAAGTAAAGAGCAGGCCTGCTTTGGATCTGTGAGAACCTTGGGTCGCTTTGTGGTGAGCCCCCTCCCCTCATATGTGGCCACTTTGCTTCCTTCTGCAAACACCAAGGCTTCCCCTGGAACAGAGTATTTTCTCAGTCCCTGATAGTATTGAACAAGAGAGTCTGCCCTGGGGAGCATCAAAATCTAGTGGCACCAAGTCAGTCCTTGTACACTGGTGACTAAAATCAGATTTCAGAACCACGAAGGGGAAGAGCAGTCTAGGCTGCTGACCTAGAGGTGGAAACCGACTTACCTATGGGATTTCAGCGCTGCCGTGATTGCAGACAGAGGTCCTAGGGCCTCTCCAGGGGCAGGCAAGCTGGGTTTACGGAGAGTGCTGGAGAATAGAACCATTTGCCTTTCGCCGCATGCCTACACTGCACCTGCCTGGTCCGAGGTGTCCCACGTGTCTGTATCCCTTCTCTTTCCTCTCCAACCCCATACACACTGCTCTTGCAGTCCCATTTTACACAGGCAGTCCCGGGATGTGGGCACTGGGCCGAGGTCATAGTTAGAAGCAAAGGGATCCAGCCCAGGCGGTCCAGCTCCAGAGCTGTGTTCCTCACTGTTATACTCTGCTGCCTTCTCCAGGCTCCCCGGGCCTGAGGAGCACCTTTGCTGAGCCTGAGAGCACAGCCAGGGGTAAATGTTGGGTCTGAGGGACCCCGGGAACGGTGATGGGGAGCCCATTCCACTCCCAACGTGTGCTCCTTTCTAGTCGCTGCCCTCACACTCGGAGAGGAAAGGGCACCTAGCTTTGCTCTCTGCATGCCCCGCTCAGAGCCTTGGCACAGTGTCAGTCCTCGGTATATTTTTATTAAATGAACAGCTGACTAAATGTCAAACTTAGCATTTTGCTTTAGAAGGTAGACTGTTAGCTAAGAAGATGACCATCATTTTTGTTAGCATGGAAGTTTATGTAACCCAGAGGTAGAGCCTAATTCCAGGCCACTCAGAGGTAGTAGTAGTCAAAATATTTTGTTAATGAGAGGCTTGGGTGCACCCCTGTGACTCTGTGACTAAGGCACAGGCCCAAGAACCTGGGTTCAAGCCCAGGGCTGGGGGAAGGAGGGGAAAAAAATGTTTGTAGAAAGAAATACAGTGATTAATAATAATTGTTTAAAAATTGCTCTTATAAAGCTAATCCTGATTTAGATTAGATTTTATTTTTGAGTGGGTTTTTTGTGCATGAGTACTTGTGCGTTTCACACGTACGTTTTTTTCCTAACGTGAGAAAGGGTGCTAATATGGCCTCAGTTTGCCTTCTCCATTACATGGGCAGAGACACTGATCAGTCATCTCTAGTGATAAATGTCATTCCCCCTGGCCTTCAACAACCCGAGTTAATGAAAAGGTTCAGATGAAGTTAATCAGGTTTGGAACTAATTTTGTGCAGTGTTTTGATATGATTCAGTGAGTCATCTTTTGGCAGAACAGCTCTGTCCCTGACAGTATTTGATCTGAACAGTTTTGTAATCTGGAAACTGGTGGGGAGGTGCTCTTCAGAACTGCAGAGTCAACTGGCGGGGCTGGGGTGGGGGTGGGGGGGCTGTTTGGGAGGGCAGAAGGCAGAACAAAGGAGAATTTAATAAGCAAGAACTTGTCAGGGGCTAGGGTCAGTTCTGAGGCTGCAGCCTGTCTAGAACACAGGCATCTTCCCGCCCCTCTCCACCCCTGCTAGGAGGAGTGCTGACATTCGAAAAAGAGTGAAAAACACAGCTTCTGTTTGCTTTGCCGCAAGTAAGTGGCCGGGCTGACTGGCCCCCTTCCCAGAGGCTCTGAGAGGACTTCAGATGTGGTCAGCGAGGTATCTGCACGGTGCCAGCCTGCCGGCCCTCCTCCAGGCGGCCGCACAGGAACAGGCATGGGGCCCAGAAGCCCTGGGTGCTGTCTCCTCTCCGGGGTGAAACTGGTCTTACTCTCTCTAGGATGGACGCTTGGCCTCCGCCTCCACCTCTCACCCCCTGACCTCGTAACTTAAAGTTAATGGACCAGCAGAGAGGACGGGCACATCTGGGAAACGAGTCTCACCAAAATGTGGTTGATCCACACCCCTGTAGCTTAGACCGGGAAAGCCTGATGGACCCAGGCTCAAGCTGGGTGGGTTTGGGGGGTGAATGTGATCTGATGGGAGTCTTTGGGGTTTGGGGGGCAAGTGCCAGACCACCTGGGATCCTTGTGGCTGCCGTCCATCCTCATGGCCCGGCCATTCCTCCTGGGTGCCACAGGCTTAAGAAGCAGAGTGGAAAACCAGATGGAATTGGTATTTCTACCCCGCTATTTAATGGCAGTCACAAGCATTTAGCCTCTAAATTCAGTTTCTTCACCAACACAGCAGGAGGAGGAGGACCTAGCTCTCCAGATCAGGAAGGCCCATCAGTGACGGTGCAGGTTAAACATGTAGACTGCCCCCTGCGCAGTGGACTGTTAGAATGGTTTGAGCTTTGCATCAAGAACTATATTTTCTAGCAAAAAGATGAAAAGCTCTTGTGAAAAGAGTGTCCTCTCTTCTCCACCCCTTCTGACAGTTGGTGCTTCTGTCCTAGTGACAGAAACGAGAGGGTCGTACAGGCGGCAGGCAGCCCGGGGCCCCCGCTGCTGTCCGCCAGCCTGGTAGCTGAGCGATGAGTGTCACCGCTTCCCTCAGTTCCCACATGATGACTGCTGAGCTTTGGATTGTACAGCCAGAGCGATATTGCCACTGACCTCTGCTCGGGCAGCACTGATTTTCCTGGGTCTGCCCTGGTGTCCTCGCAGGCATGGTTGGCAGGGATAGCTGACATCCGATACACGGAGCTTGGAGCCCCCTCCGCTTTGGCCAGTCTAGCAGATTTCCAGATTCCTTTGTCTGACCAGACAGTGTTGGAAAAAAGGCTTGGTCTAAACAGGGACCAACTGCCACTCTGCAGACTTTCCTCTGCTCCTGTCTCCAAATGCTCTCTTGATTGCATTTATTTACTGCAAATCGGAATCCAGCAGCACATCTGCAAAGTCAGAAAGTGATCTTGGGTGGTGGCAAAGGACTGTTACCCGCATCAGATGTCGCTGACACGCTACCAGGTGGTCATGTGGGATTGAGGGTTCCCAGGAGCTGTGCTCTGGACAAAGGAAAAGGAGAGGCGCCCCTGTGGCTCAGCGGCTCCTTTAGGTGCAGACCACTTAAAAAGAAAGGAGAGTAATGTTCCCAGACAGGTGTGGAGCCTTTTGTTAGCCTCCAAAGTACAGAGCCCTCTCTTGGGCATGTGCAGGGAAGATGCCAGAGAAATACAGACCAGGGACCTGTGTCCAACACCGACACTGAGAAGGGCATAGTCCCAAACTCCATGGTTTGGGATCTTCCTAGAGCATTTTTAGGAACCTCACCCAGGACCCCTCTGTGAATGAAACACCCTCACCTGCAGTGGGGGCTCTTAACAACGGCTGGGCACAGAGGAGCTGCTCAAGCAGAGACTGCTTCTTCCCGGGCTGCTCCTCAACTGAACTACTTGTGAACCTGAAACGACTCATAGAAGGACTGATCCCTGAGTCCAGGAGGTTCCAAACACCCATCTTTTGGAAGCACCCCCACAGCAAATGCCTGGGTTCTCAGTCCACCTTAATTTTTCGGGAAGGATCCTTGTACTGAGGTTATAAGTCGCCAAATATGTTCACTTTTTCAGTCAGCAAATAGGAGACTTAAATGGAGTACTTTGTAGACAGTAAAACCCTTCCAGGTGTGAAGTGCTGCCTCAGAGCACCAGTGTCCGTGTCCGCGTCCACTCTGAAACAGCTGTGTGGCGAGTGAGGGCGGGCCCCGGGGACACCCGCAGTCCCGCCTGGGGAAGCATGTGGGAGCAATGTCACCACCCCCCACCCCCCACCCTGCTCCAGCAGCGGTGAGCACGGTGACCCGGTGGAGTGGCTGTAGGACTGCAGTTTCTGCAGTTCTGTCATCTGCTTGCCTCTGCCTTTCTACTTGCAGTGAAAAATCAGGCCTTGCTTAGGGTCTCCTCGTGCAGCAGCTCCAATGGGCTGCTGCCAGCACATGCGCCTTTCCTCTGGTTCACTCCCGGAATGGAGCTTGCTTATTGTACCTCGGGGATCTTGGGTGTAACGACCTATCTGTTGAGGCTGAACCCTTGGCTGACCTTCCTGGTGAATCAGCCCTTTGAACTGGGGCCTCTCATGCACGCCTCCCTGTCTGACCTCCTCTCTGGGTCACACTGGGGCCTCTTCACTGTTCTGCTTCCTCAGAGAAGCCTTACCTGATGTCATCCTGCAGGTATTTTGGAATTATTTGATTGCCTTTCTGACAAGGTGTGTTGGATAGATGGAAAGCCGAGCACCTTACACTTGGCCCACATTTCGCTTCGTGCACTCTTCCTATAGAGTGAAAAACCAAGCTGTCAGTTTCTAAGCATTTCTGCTTAAAAGACTAGCCTTTTACCTCACTTCTTCTCCTTCCCAGTGCTCCTGAAGTTTCGCACGGACAGAGGAAGGGACCCTAGCTCGGACACCTTCGGGGAGGACTCGGAGTTGCTGCTACAGATTCGTGGTGATGTCCTTGACTCCTTGGGTGTGAGTCCTGACCTGCTTCCTGAGGACTTTGTCAGGTTGGCCTCAGTATTTATCAGTTTAACCTGGATTGATAAATGTCTGATTTCCATGTTTGACTTAATTTGGGGAGAGCCTTCATTAAATCGAGAGTCCGGAGGAAAGCCTTGACCACCTTCTGCCACCTCCTGTCCACCTCTGTCCCTCGAGAAACAGCAGCATGTGGACGCCAGAGAAGGTACAATATGTACTTATATTCCCAAGGTTCAAAATTCAAGGCAGTGTAATACCTCCATCCACTGTTCTGTACTTTCGCTTTACACGCTTTACACGGAGGACCCCAGAGCAGTCGTTAGCCCTCCTTTCCCTGACTCTGGTGCTTCAGCAGGGGGGTGGAACCCTGCTGACTCTCTGTGGTTGGACTTCACTGCCCCGACTCTTTGGCCGTCACTGTGTGTGCCATGTCGCCCGTGTGCAGGCCCCAGAGCAGGACTGCTCACTAGAGCGGGAGTGGCTGGGTTAGAAGGTTGTGATTTATCTCTTAGTAGATACTGCCCCACTGCCATTAACTCAGCTTATCAGTTCATAGCCTGGGCAGCATCCCTGCCCTTGGGCACTGGGACACTTCATCTTAGACGACCTGTCTCGCTTTAAACAATCGGTTTTAGGATTTGACTGGAGAAACCCAAACAGCAATGAGGTTATAACCCCCTTCCAAGCAGTCCTAGGATCATCTGCTCATTTACTCTCAGTGTCTGGCTGGGGAAGGCTCCCTCAGCCACGGTGCCCCTGGCTCATAGCAGTAATGATGGTGGAGAACTTACTTTTATTTATTTTCGTCTTAAGGAATGAAGCAGATAGGCAGACTGGCAGGCAGGAAGAGAGAGGACGAAGCATTTAGTTAATCAGTCGTTGGTGGTGGTTGTTCCCCCTAGGTCCTAAGACTGTACATGGATGACGCTGGAGCTGCAGACTTAATGCCTGAGCCATCAGGGCACACCAGTTATGGCTCATTTATTGGACAATTATTATGTGCCAGGCCTCATGGCAGTTGCTTTATACATATGGTCTCTTCACAAGAACCCATCGTATAGGGTAGGAAAGGGCAGCGCTCAGACGTGACTTGTCCAATGTCCTAGAGCTAATGACAGCACCAGGACTGCACTCAGTGCTTGACACACTGCACAGCTCCTCATTTCATTGTCACAATAGTCCGCTGGAATGCGCCGTATTCGTTTTCACCTGATTTACGCGAGGAAACTCAAGCTCGGAAAGTGGCAATCACTCGCCCAGGGTTTTAGTAACCAGCCTGCTGAGATCTCGCCCAGGTCTGGCCACACTGCTGACCTCTGGTAGTGACACATTGGCTTCTTCTCAGAGGCTGCAGCCAGAGTCCCTTCCCTCGCTTATGACTGGGAACTTCATTTAGCACTTGGCAGGCCCACCCAGATTTGTACCAGCAGTGGTCTTTGAGTCACCCATTGAGCCCTCAGCCCAAAATAGAGGCAGAGGCAGCTTTTCTTTTTTTCCCCTTTCCCGGGCCAAACCTAGTCCATGGGCTTTACATGGCCTGCACCTTAGTGCTGGCCCACCGTGGTGCTGCTGAGCTGCGACCCTGTCCCACACTCAGCCCGGCTCTTATCAGAGGAGCAGGGATAATGTCTGGGCAGCAAGTGTGACCACTGTGCTTTACTGCAGGAAGAGGAGGGGCAGTGTTATGCGGGCTCTGGTTTCAGCAGGTCCCGGTGCCAGGTGTACCCAGTGCCGGGTGCCAGGGTGAGAGTCTGAAATTTGGGCATTTAGAGTTCAGCAGCGGAGACCCCGCTTGCTAGAAGGAGAAGCCACATCTGGGAGCTTCAGCCGCTCCCTGGTCTCCCCCGTGTTCCCCTCCCCGCTCACCGTCTTTGCAGAAACCACTTTCCTGGGACTCAGACCTCTGCGCTCACAGTCCCCCAGCATTACCCTTTAAGTAAGAGGTATCTGGTGGCCTGCTGAAGCCCGCCTGCGTTAATGGAGATAAGGACTGAGACGGGCCAGGGCATGGGCTGCAGGCGAGAAGTGCACTGCCTCACAAATTGTGATTGCGGCTCTGGGCTCTGGGCGCGCACTCGAGTGGGGCAGGCTCGTTAGCAGCCTCCGCTCCCCTCCTCTGTCGGGTCTGCCTGTCGGGACCGCATCTGTTCTCTTCAGAGAGCTTGATTGCTTTTCTGACGATGAAAGTAGCAGGTGCTGTTGCAAGGCGCGTAGAGGGACACCAAGAGTCACTCCTCGTCCCACCCTTGAGAAGTGGCCCCTGGTCCAGCCTCACAGGCTTCCCTCTGCGCATTTCCTGGGGTTTTTGTTTTTTCAAATTATCAAAAGGAGATCATACTCTCCACGTGAGACCCCGTTTCCCCAGCATACCTTGGGTCTGTGTGTCAGAAATCTGAGCCCTCACTCACACTTCATGGTGTTCCATTGTCTGACATACATTGTCTGACGTTGACTTAAGTGATTGATATTTCACTTCATTGGTGGGTGTTTAAATTATTATTTTTCACTCTACAAATATTTAAGATGAACATTCATGACTTGTGTATGTAATAAACTTTGTTAAAGTTGTAAAATATACAGACATTCTTAAATGTACAGTTTCTAGAATGAAGTGTGTTCACAGTTGTGCAGCGGTCACTGCCACCATCTCCACAACCTGCTCGTCTTTCCTCCTGAAACTGCGGACCATTAGATAACTAACTTCCAGTCTGTTTTTTCCCAGCTCCTGGTAACCTTTATTCTACTTTCTGTTTCTGAATTTGATTATTCCAGGTATCTCATATAAGTGGCATCATAGAGTCTTTGTACTTTTGTGAGCTGATTTATTTTTAAATTAAAGAAATGGACGTCATGGAAAAATCAGATACTACTGAATACATTCAAAGAAAGTCACTTATAATCCCATTACCCAGAGAAAAACCACTGGCCATTTCGTAGTATATCTCCTTTTATGCTTTCTATCATAGCATATGTAAAATCAAGAAAAACCTTGGTAGTTTCTGTTGTTTGTTTGCTTGCTTGCTTGTTTTAGGAAGGTGCAAGCAGGAATGAAGGGAGTAGGCAGGCAGGAAGACGCAGTTATGTATTCGTTTGTCTTAATTGTTCCCACAACCCTGGGATGCAAACCCGATTTCCTTCGTTTGTGAGTTGTAAGCTTGGCCAGAGAGTATGGACCTGGCCACTACTTCACCTGAGCACACCTGGTATACTTTAAAAAAAATCTCCACGTTTGATTTGCTTTGGGTAGTGGAATTGTGGGTGATTAGTTCTTCTTTGGTACAGTTTTCCACCTCCATAGTATAGTAGGAGGATAAACTCCTTGATAAACAGGAGGAAATGCTGCCTCCGTGGCTAGAAAGACGGGTGCTAGTCCTGCCCCAGTGTGAATGGGTGGGCGCCCTCCAACACATTTTTGGGAATTGAATACACATAGCCTTTCTAGAGGACATTTTGGCCAAATCTATTAGGATTCAACAAATCTATATTTAGGGCTTTGCCCTAAGGAATAAGTATTTGGACCCTTACGCCAAATATGTGATTGCAGTGTTGAATAGCTTAAATAAATATCCATTTGTAGTTTACAGAACAGAATGAATACTAGTTATCACTTAGATCTTCAATTACATATGTGCACTTGAAAGAATATCTAGAAGGGTGTGCACCAAACTGGGGAGATTGGAGATGGCTCCTTGCGGAGGCCGGCCCTTTCTCTGTCCGTCTCCCTGTTTGCTGGCGCGCACCTCTGTTCAGGTGAGAGCTGGCCAGCACGCTTCCTCTGGGAGTTGTGGGAGAAAGTGTTTTGCTCTCCAGGACGGGTGGTTTGGATAGGCAGTGACATCAGCTAGAACTTGTCCTCTGGATGCCCCTTGCTGGCCCAGAAGGGCCGGTATCTGTGTGGGAAGAGAGGCCTTCTTTTTCCTGCCCCCGTGCTTTTGTGTCAAGCCCGATGTTTCCTGCGCCTTCTGCATGTTAACACAGGCCTTCCCTCAACATTTGTCCGAGAGCAGCATATAGAGCCCACTGCCTGGAGCGGAGCAGGAGAGAATTGCAAGAATGTGACCAGGGCGCTGAAACATCTGGTATTTGTAGACCCTTATTTTTAGGAAGCACAGATATAGTCTTTAACTTTAAAAAAATGTTGTGAAACAGTTTTTGCCTGCTACCAAGGTCCAAAGGTCTTTCCCAACCACCTACTAACCCCCTGGATCAGATTTAATTTTCACGCCCAGATGCCAGCGTTCGCATTGCTGTCCGCATTGACTCTGCCTGGGGAGGCTTTCATTCTCGAGAGCCTGCCCTTCCGCAGCTCCCCTTGACGGTCTTCTCTCCTAGGCACTGCTGCTCTGAGATGGCTCCAGTGTGTGCAGTGGTTGGCGGGATCTTGGCCCAGGAAATCGTGAAGGTAAAAACCGAGGAGGATCAGAAGAGAGTTGACCCACTTCACCTTGACCTGGAAGACGAGCCAACAGAGAGAACCCAGGCCATCTGTCTGAGAGCAGCCTGGTCTCTCTGCCCTTCTGTGTTTGGGCATTTGGGGGCCAGAGAGAAGCACGCCAGGGCTCTGCCTGCGCACCATTTAGCCCAGAGATAAGAGGCTTCCGTGTCTTTCTTTCTTTTTAAAGGAAAGGTCTAGCAGAAATGAAGGCAAGTAGGCAGGCAGTCAGGGAGAGAGAGGAGGAAGAGGCATTTTATTTATTGTTTAGTTTTTAGTCGAACAGTTTAGTTAGCTGTCCATCTGCCCCGCTTCCCCCACCTCCATCCCAGGACATGAACCCACAGTCCTTAGAATATGGTCTATGCCAACCAGAGGCGGTGGACTTAACCGCTAGAGCAGCAGGGTGTGCCAAGGAAAATGTCTGTTTCTTTACCCAATCTGGGGAGTTGGTGGCTGCCCAGAGGACTTTTAAGGGTTCTGGGGTTCCTGACACACCTCACAGGACAGTGCCGGTTGGGAACAGGGCTTTCGTAGCCTGTACCAAGGACGGCAACAACGGCAGGAGACGTATTGACAGTCCCTTCTGCCTCAAAGACCACATTCTCTATGTAACAGGCCCATTTTAGCCTCACAAGTGCCCCAGGGCAGGAACTGTCGTGGCCCGATGTGCAGAGGAGGGACTGAGGCACAGGAAGTGGTGGCGCCCCAGCAGCCCAGTGTCCGAGCCTACGCTCCCCCGCACTGGGCCATCGCCCCTCACTGCTGTCCGAAATGCCACCCCATCCAATGACTCGTGGACCCAGGGTCGCTGACCTTGCCAGGGGCAAAGTGCCCTGGGTTGCTCTTTTGCGAAGGAGATGGGGGTTCCAGGCAAGTGGCCTCCACCTCATTGTTTGCAGAGGCTTCTCTGCGCCCCAGCCCTGACTCCAGTGCAGCCCCTCCTTCCTTCTGCCGCACACAGCTGTTGCCAGCATCTCGTTCCTGTTTATCCCGGGTAGCCAGAGCCCTGCATTCTTGGTTGCTGGGTGTGTCTTGCTGGGGAGGCTCTTTACCTTTTGCCCCATGTTCATGCCACACACTACTGTCTTTCACCCTCTCTCCCCCTTTCTTCACGTGGTTCCCACCTTCAGCAGCTGGTAGTGGATCCCTGCCCTGAGGACCATAGTTCCCTTCTCCCGAGGGCCCATCTGACCACCCACAGAGTAAACAGTGGGAGACAGAGGGCAGGTGAGCCCCCCCTCCCCCTCTGCCTCCCTCCTTCTCTTCCCTCCACATGGTCCATCCAGGTCTCTGTCATGTGCTTAATCATCCTCTGATCTCCCACTGTCGAGAGCAGGTCTCCCTGCCTGCAGTCCTGGAGGTGA
Organism: Solenodon paradoxus; assembly: GCA_004363575.1. NCBI lineage: Eukaryota > Metazoa > Chordata > Mammalia > Eulipotyphla > Solenodontidae > Solenodon > Solenodon paradoxus. The sequence continues at coordinate 28,287 of RJWH01003403.1, read as the reverse complement.
CTGTGACAGCAGTGCCCCAGGCTCCGAGAGTTCCACCTGTGTGTTCAGGCCCCTCCACCCAGCTGGGCGCCTGAGGGCCTACTGGTGAGGGAGCTCTGGCCCTCGAGTGGAAGCTCCACGTAGAGGTTCTCTCTGGGCCAGGCACAATGGCAGCTTGCTCTCATCTCATTCTCACACACAACTGGCAGGCGGACACCACTAATTTGCCTTTGATGTGTGTGTGCTCCAGGAGGCCCCCTCTGCCATCACAGCTCCTGTGCGGGGGCTGGGAGACCTGTGATTCCAAGTGCCACTTCGTGCATTTTCCGCCGGCGAGCAAGCGAATGATGGCTACTTGACATATTTGTCATTGTCCCCACTTTACAGATGAGGAAACACCTGGGATTGGTGCTCAACTCAGAGGAGTTGAGGCTGTTTAGAGCACGCACCTAGCCTTGTGACCTGGCTCCTTAGGCATGACAGTGCATGAGCCTGTGACCCCACCTGGCGGCTGCCCAGGGCGGTGGCCTCCTCTCGAACCTTGCTGGGTGAAGAACCTCTTAGGAAACTCACTCTCACCCCTGAACCCTCTTGCCAGTACATGCACAGGGCAATCTGTCCCCGTCTTGATCGGTGCTGTGTTCCTCTGTTAACCCCAAAGATGATCACCATTTCCCTGGCCAAGTAGCAGGCAGGCCACACAGGCTCCCCCAGGAAGAGCTGCTTCTGCGTGTGTCCCTGCAAGTGGCGGAGGCTGTGACCTCAGACGTGCTGGAGTGAGCCACTGCCTTTCTCTGTTGAAGGGTCAGAATTACGCCATTTGCAAGTGGGGCCACTCCACGCTAAAATTATTATAAATGTCCCAGATGCACCTTCTGTTAAGTTTGATTTTTATTTTCCTCTTATGTGGGGAAAGGAAAGTTCAGAGAGGCCACATCTGCCGAGGACACACAGCTGCTAAGAGACAGCAGAGAGGCATGACAGTCGCAATGAAAATGTCTCCAGACATAGCCAAACAGCTCCAGGGACAAACTTGCCCTCTCTTGAGACTTGCAGCCCTCATTGCTGCTAGAAATGCTGGTGTGGGCTGGCTGGTTTGGCTTTCTCTCCTTTTTTTCTCCCTGTTAACCCTTTGAAACCCTTTGTTGGCCTGAACCCTCCTTGTTTTCTCTGCAGGCCCTGTCTCAGAGGGATCCTCCTCACAACAACTTCTTCTTCTTCGATGGCATGAAGGGGAGCGGGATTGTGGAGTGCCTTGGCCCCAAATGAACCAACCCCGACTGGCAGCCTGGAGATGCCGACCACAGCCGCCCTCCTGTTCCTGTCCCCTCCCCCGTGAAGGCGTCTCCATCTCCAGGCAAGGGCAAGTGAAGTCGCTGGACCGGCACGAGCCATTTCCTGTGAGCGTGGGCTGTGCAGATGTGCTGCTTCCCGGCATTGCAGGACTGCAGCCGCCCAGGCCTGCCATCTCCCAAGTGACCATCACCCTTCGGCCCCTTTGACACCTCTGTCCTATGCCGTCCTGGTGTCACCAGCCCCTAGTGCTCTCGGGGATGCTGTCAGGAACCCACATGCCATGTTGCTTACAGCCCCTCGCTGGCTTCTTGGGTGTGTCTCCACCTGGTGTCAGACAGGAGCAGGACTTCAGGTGGGAGCAGGGCTTCAGGTGGGACCAGGGATTCAGGTGGGACCAGGGATTCAGGTGGGAACAGGGCCTGGCCGACGCAAGGCCATTGGAGCGTCGGTCCCAGTCAGACAGGTGCCCTGAGAGGGAGATGTATTTCCTCCGGAGTTGCAGATCCTGAAAAACCACAGGTGGCATCTGGCGTGCTGCTCTCGAATTTAGTTTAGGATTAGTTGAGTTCCAGCGGGGTTTTGGAAGAGGGGAGATATACCACCTCCCTTTGGGCATTAGGCGAGACCCTACAAACTGAATATTAGTGGGAAAGCTTGTTTTAAAGGCACATGTCACCCCACAGGACTCCGATTCACTGGGGCCCCCGGAGCTGTCCTTTGTCAGGGCCGTGCACATGGGAGGCTGTTGTGTTTAAGGACTGTACCCCCTGAATACAGCTGTTTGTGCTTTCTATATTTTCTAGGTTTCCTTGGTTCTTTATTAAGGAACAGTAGAAATAAAGTTATCTGCTTTAAGGCTTGTTTGTTTTCTTTCCACACTAGAAACTTCTTCCTCTGACAGGGACCGATTCTACCAATTGCCTTTTTAAACCTGAAGAAATATCACTGGGTGCTTTATTGACGCCAACTTTCGTCCCCTCTGCTACTGTTTCTGATAATTATTCCAGTTCTGGGCTGCATATAGACGCTTCTGGTTCCAGTTGTCTGTTGAATAATTCAATTAAATAGGAACTGTCCAGAGAGGGAGATAAGGGTTATATAATAATGGGAGGAGAGTAACTCAGATAAAATAGTGCTCCCCTCTGTCTAGACCTCTGTGCCGGGCATTGTGCAGCATGAAAGTGGCCAAGGCCTCCTTTCAAAGTTAAATGACACCTGAGTGGCACTTCAAGCCGGCGGGTCAGGCTTTCCCTAGCACGCCAGGTTGTCTTGCTCAGCGGCACCGAGTGTTTGCTTCTCACCAGCACTTGTGTTTCTTTGATGTAAAATTGTATGAGGTTTGCATCTGGCCAGTTTGAATGAATAAATCAACTTTTCCTTTTCCATCTTGCTGCAGTCAGTGAAATGAAACCGGGCTGCGCTGGGAGAAGGAGTCCCTTCCCCAGCCTCCCAGTCACCTCCGCGGAGGCCCCCTTCAGGCCCCATCTGTGCGGAGTGGGGAGGCAAGATCAGTTCTGGTGAAGGGTGCATCTCAGCCTGGAATGCTGAACTGGTTACACCCTTTATGTTGCAATGGGGGGCTTCGGTCACAAGGGGGCGCAGGTGGGCCTGGATGGATCAAAACAATTGTCATTGTAGTGTCTGAAGTTTCCCACCCTTGTACCTCTAGTGGCTGAGACTGAGGCATCCAGAGAGGACCCTGGGGATGGACGGGTGCCAGGAACCACCAGGACCCAGGCAAGAAATGTCATTCTTGTCTCTTCAGGTTCCATATTCTCCCATGTTACAAGATGATTTTCTAAAAATGGGTTTCCCTACATTGTCAGGAAGTTCGTGGTGACGGTCCTGTAGTTTCTAGTGGCTGCAGGAGCTAGGTGGCCCGCTGAGGACGAAAAATCTGTGTCTGTGCAGCTACCGAGCTTCGGGTGCCGGGTTCACCAGATACAAGGAAGTAGGTGGGTTTTGGGGGCCAGGTCCCGCCATCCCACACCCCGCTTCTGTTGTGTCTGGTTTGTGAAGTAACCATAGTCCGTTAAATATTTGGGGTGCAGAAGCCTCAGAGAAGTCTAGTGGAACAGGTGCTGCTGGGAAAAACAAAAAAAAACGTGCCAAGTGAAAACTAACAAGTCAAAAGAGTAACTGCAGCGGACGCTACCTGCCTGGAGCCTCGCCGCAGCCCCACAGGAGCAGGGGGCCTGTTCTAGACGGATCCCTGCCCGACAAGGACAGCGCGGAATGCAGACTGCCGGGAGAGCCGTGCGGGACACAGGCGACGCTCAGTCAGTGCCACCCTTATTACCTGTGAGGACGAGGAGACTGTCTTCGCGAGGCCCTGAAACCTAGGAGGCAGTTGCCGCTGACAGCCACCCTCCAGGCCGGTGCAGAGGCAGGGCCTTCAGCTGTGTGCAGAAGGCAGGTGGGTTTTGTTTTCACTCCTGCAGTAAAACATTCGGACAACATACAAGTCAGTAAAACGACTCCTCTCACTGCGTCATTTGGCCTGTCAGCTCAATGTTGGCCGCGTAATGGGAGCAGCTGACTTCACAGCCTTAAACTCAGGATTTGGGAGACAAATGTGAGACACTTTTGGTATATGTTAGCTGTATTCCCTTTCACAGCTCGGGAGAGTGACTCCAGACTGTCAGGTTCAAACCCACACAGCCAGTGAGCTCTGTGATCTTGGCCAAGTCATGTTTCTGTACCTCAGTTGCCCTGTCTGTGAAATGGGGATAATAGCACATATACGGGACTTAAATGAATCAATGCATCCTTTTGAGCAGAAATTGTTCCATGTTTAATCAGTCAGCTGCTGAGAGACATTGAGCTTGTTTCCTCTGTACACACTTGGGAAAGACGCCTCAAATTCAGATTCCAGGATTAAAGCATATAAGTACATTCGAGCTGTTGATTCTTTCCAAAAGGCTGTAGGGTGGTAGCGTTTTACTTCTTTTGTTAAAGGACAGGTGCAGGCAGAGCACCTTTGAAGGCGAGTAGGCAGGCAGACAGGAAGAGAGGAGGAAGAAGCACTTTTATTTAGTTGTTCATCTTGGTTGTTCCCTTGGCCCTGGAATGCGAACCCGGGTCGTTGGGATGTGTGTGGACTACACCAACTGGAGCCGGTGGACTTACCCACTAGGCCACCAGGGCTCGCCACATTTTGCATTTCATTTGCTCTAATGTGTGTAGCACAGAATGGAAATGTTTGCAGATACGCAATCGTTTTTAAGGAAGGAAAAATACGTGAAAAATATCTTTCTAGAAGCAACCGTTGCGGGATGAAAGGATGCCATTGGAGGCGGATGAGGAGCACTGCTTCAAATTTGAGATCAGCTTACCAGAAACTGCAGTTTGCAAACAAATGGTAGTGATTCAAATGAGGACCCCAGAATTAAGTTCTCTGAGTCCCAACACGGCCAAGTCCCAGGACCACTCGGCATCTTCGTTCCAAGAGAGAAGAAGACCACAGAGGTGACTTTAGAAGTTACTTGCCCTCTGGAACAACTGTTCTCTTTTGTTTTTCTTGGAACACTTTGCGCTTTGCTAACAAAATAAGGTCCTCTCTGGCCTTGATGTCGTTGGGTCCCTGCCCCTTTTCATTTAACCTGGATAGGGGGCAGGGGAGCAAGGGGGATTACCCACTTAGAGTCCAAATATATGTTCTCTCTCTCTCTCTCTCTCTCTCTCTCTCTCTCTCTCTCTCTCTCTCTCTCTCTCTCTCCCCCCACCCAGAAATCAAGCCGTAGTTCATCTTGGTAGTTCTTCTTGGCCCTGGGATACAAACCCCGGTCCTTGGCTTGCACGTGGACTTTGCTGGGCCCGCTCCTCCACCAGGATAGACCAGTGATATTTATAGTAGAAGATACAGCAGTTCTGTTTCTGGTAGTGTAGCCTAAGTTTCTAATAGATACCTGCCACCCTGCAAATCCAGACTTTTTTTTTAAAAGAGGACACCAAACCACAACTACTGAAATGAATAACAGGGAAGAGAAACCCAGGTTTTATGTGTAAACTCAGGTCTCTTGCTGACCCTCGGACAGGGATGTCTGCGGCAGACTCAGAACAAGACTGAAATGAGCTGGACTTGAACCACCAGCCTCCTCAACAGTGAGTCTAACAAACGTCCTCATTCCCTGACACAACATTACATCCTTTGAAGGAATCGAACAGAATCCGGAGTGTTTGTAATATGACATCATAATATCCAGGATGCAGTCCAAAATCACCTAATCACAGAATCAGGAAAATGTGACCCATTCCCAAGGGAAGAAAACGTGACCAGAAGCACCCAAGCACTGGAGCTAGCAGATAAAGACACTGAAGTAGTTGTGACAACCGTGTTCATTGAGGGAAAAGGAAATGATTTGTGTGGTCCTGAAAAACAGAGTCTCGGCAGAGAAAGAAAATTTTTAAAAAGATGTCCGAGAACTAAAATATTCACTGATAGGGTGTGCCTAGTGGCCTAGCAGATAAGGCCTCTGTGACATAGTCCACATACATCCCATGGACCCAGGTTCGAGACCCAGGGCTGGAGGAAGCAACCAGGATGAACAACTAAATAAAAAAGTGTTTCTTCTGCTTCTCTTCGTGCCTTCTCGCCTTCATTCCTGCCTGCACCTGTCCTTTTTTTTTACAAAGTGACAATTACATTATCCTTGTAGTCTATTAGTGTGAGGTAGTAAATACCTAAAAGTACAATGTACAGACCTTAATTAAATATGACAGATACGAAGTGAGCACGTGCTGTAGGCCACCGTGCTCTCCGGGCACCCTGGGGCGGTTTCTCCATCATCAGCGAAGTGACACAATCCTGACCGGATTGCGGATGGGTAAGGAAGATAAAGAGACTTCTCAGACTTGCTCAGGGAACCCAGGAGAGGGCCCGGAGGAGGGAGGAGACAAGCTAAGAGGGCAGAGGAGAGACCAACCCTGCTCCAGCCACAACGATGTGCCTGCAGTTACTGCAACGGGGAGGCGCCGGGGCCAGAGCAGGGGCGTTGCGTGCTGGGGGCGCCGCTGGACCACAGTGAGGACCTGGTGGAGCTTTGCTGCCAGCTGGGTGTGGACGCCTGGTAGGCCCTGTGTGCATTCAGCCGAAGGAAGAATTCAGAGAATAATAGCAATACCCAGGTGAAGGCCATCATTCTGTCACTGGCTTTTTATTTTTGAAAGGAAAGTTGCAGGCCGGAAGGTTTTGTTTTTGTTTTTGAATTAAATTTTTTTTTTTAATTCTTCAAAAATTTGTTTTACTTAGTCGTTCATCTGGGTTCCCCTGCCCCGGGAACGCTGGTCCTTGGTGTAAGCACACGGACTCTGTCAGGCAGACTTATCTGCTGGGCCCGCTTTTTGTTTGTTTTTTGCTCGCCATTGTGTTTTGTTTCTTCCTATTGATTCAGTTCTAGTTCAGGCCCCTTAACTGCCATCTTATTCTGTCATTGGACTAGGGCAGACTTGGACACAGGGTTGGTTTTGTGCGGCCATTACTTGGACGGGTTTGCCTCTCCCCTGTGAAGGCAGATGCACTGGGGGGCATGAGGCATGTGCTCCTCCCAGCTTGACAAGGTTTAGCCAAATTCACTGCAAAGTGCTTGCCCCCGGTTCCGGTGCCCCGTCTTTCAGAAGGGCCATGGCCCGTGAACCTTGTCCGGTGAGAAGACTGAGCAGGTCCAACCCAGCAGCCGTGCGGTGACGTGGGGGGGAAAACATTCAGCCAGCTGCCCTGTTCCTGTTAACACAGCTTTTCCGTGCCAGGTGGTGTGCCGGACGGTGTGCCCGACATCCGGCCGCCACTAAGCGAAGCCTTGCCATGACCTTAGCTCCAGGTGCGCTCTCAGATGTCCCCTCCTGCCTCCACGAGGGCGCGGACAGGTCTCAGTCATTACTCCACATCCCTGGCACTCATCGCAGTGGTGCTTCTGAATAAATTCAGACCATTCATTCGTTCCATCTGGCGCCCTCACAGCACCCTTCACCCATGGGGCCAGACTGCCACACAGCCGTCCTCACGGGAGCTGCCCCCGTTGATGAAGGGGCGCGTACAGTGGCAGCCGCCCTCCTTAGCCCTCCCAGAGGGAGGGACAGCTGGACACCTGGGTGTGCCCTAGACCCAGGCAGGGGTCACAGGCGCTGGCCAGGCTCTAACCAGGGAGAGCAGTAAGAATATCCACTGTTCCAATCTGATTTTATTGAAAAGGAAACATACAAAAATCATGTACAAAAAAAATTAACCAAACATGTACAGAAAATTCATTCCGGTATCTACAGCAGCGCATATACAGTAATTTACAGGCTGGGCCTTCCCTCCCCGCTCCCAGGCTCCTCCCTCTTCTGAGATCCCCCCTCCCTGACTCCCCGTCTTCCCCCCAGCGCTTCGCCCTGGGGACTAAGGCTGGGGCGGCTTCCGCCAAAATCTCCCACCCCCCAAATGAATGCCAGTGGCCACGCGTGCTCTCTCTAACCCTATGCAATGGGATTGATGGGGGCGGGGGGGTGGACGCGGCCAGAGCACAGGATTCACAGTCTGGGCCCCTCCTGGCCACCCCCAGATGAAGGTGAGGCAGGCACGCCCACCACCCACGGCTGGCTCAGGGAAGATGGCTGGGCCTGGGTTGGGGCAGCCGTCAGATGCACCCCATTCTCTGGCTCCAGGAGGCTAGTGGTCAGGTTTGGCTCATTTGCTCTTCACGGGCCCCCTCCCCAGGGGGAGAGGCGGGGAAGCACCAGGGGCCTGAGGTTAGGCCCAAATGAAGGAGCACCGGGCGGGGGCCCTCCCCAGTGGCACCCCTGCAGCTGGAACGGGCAGCCAGCACCAGCAGCCTTTCCTGAGATGGTGGTGGGCGGCAGAGGTGGGCGGCTCGGCCCCACCCCCTCAGTCACCGCCTTCAGACGCTGAGTCCATCAGCCCTCTCCCTGGCGTCTCAGCCAGGGACCCAGGAGTCCACATCTCTGTCAGTGCACCCCAGCTGGGCCAGAGCTGGGTCCGGAGTGGCTGCTAGGCCGCCCCCGGGACAGGCAGGGTAGTCCAGTATGCTACATGGTGCAGAAAATGTCCCCCGCGCCGGCCAGGGCGTCAGGAGGTGGGGGGGTCCTGCCCCCCAAGCCCCCAGCGTCCACTGGGCGGGTGCAGGCACCTAATTAGGCTCCACCTCAGGGGCTCCGCGGCCCCTGGGTAAGGGCAGGAGTCCCAGGATGAGATTGTACAGGACCCTCCAGGGCGAGGGGCGGTGTCGATGCTGCTCCTCTTGTCTCTGGGGAAAGAGGGGGAAGAGGAAGTTAGTGTGGGCTGTGATGGTGTTAGGTGAGGGGCAGCGGGCCTGGTAGGCACTTTTATTGTGAGTGAGTTACAGCCCCAGCTCCTCCGCCCACATGGGGCGAGAGTATCCTCACCCACAACATGTGAGCAGGAGGGAGGGGTGTAGACAGAACACCCTCACCACAGGCCTGCAGCGAGCACCCTGGGCTGGATGCAGCCCATCCTGCCCTCCCATAAAAAGGCTGCCAAGTTAAAAAAAAAAGGGAGCAGGGAGCCCCTAGTCTCAGGAGTTCCAGAACTGTCTATGGAAGAACTGGGAACATGTGCTGAGGATACTGGGAAGTATGTCCAGGTCATGCTGGACTCAGTGTGACCTAGGGGAACCTCTCCCAGCAGCACTATCAAGGTGGGATGGCCGCCTGACCCTCTCAGCTCCCAAATACTAGGAAAGCAGGGATAAAGGAAACTAGACACAGGAAAGGACTCTTCCCAGGAAAAAGCAAAAGCAATACTGAAAAAATGTGTGACGTTATAGCACTTTCCGGTACCGGGTACTCATAAGTAGGGCCGGCCTTATTTCATCTCCCCATGATGGGAAGGAGAGACTCATCCTACGACCCCATGATCCTAATGGCTGCCTGCAGCCAAGAGCAGGAGACAAAGGGGGCACTAACAAGCTAGCAGACACCTAGGAAGGCTGAGCACCAGCAGCCACCCAGATGCCACCCAGATGGCTATGTTCTGGAGAAACCCAGGAGTGCACTGAGAGATTTGCATTATTTGGAAGAGCCCCACTTCCTTTTCCCCCCTTGCCAGAAAAAAGCCAATACATTTTGAAACTAAACCAGAAAAAAATCCTCAATCTCCATTCAGGAGAACGCGACCAATACCAAATGTTGATCCAACAGAATGCCAGGGAGCAGCAGAAATAAAGCTCCTTTGCCCTATGGATGAATTATACTCAGGGGGAAAAGTTTGGAGAGGGGCACACACTAGATCCTCAAAGTTAAAGCCCCACACTCCCCATAGCCGTAAGCATTGCCTGTGGCCGGGTAAATACGGAGCAAAAGAACCACCACCTGCAGAGGAATGGGGACAAGCCAATTTGAGAGGTTCCCTTTGGAAGGGGGAGGGGAAAGAGATCAAGGAGGGAAACAAGGGACTTCACGACATCCGCTGTTTGTTTTCTTTTCAGTAAGCAAGCAATGCGGGTGCAGTGCTAGATTAGACAGAGCTGGGCGGCGGGCGCCCCGCGATTGTCGTTCTCTATTCTCTGCAGGCTCCCGAGAGCGTGCATCGAGGCGGGGCCTCGCGCGGGACGGGGCGGGGCCTCGCGCGGGGCGGGCTCTAGGGGCGGGGCTCCCGGCCAGCCCGGGAAGCTGTGTGGCGCGCTGCGGGCCGCGCGGGCGGGTGGGCGGGGCGGGCGCGGTCGCGCCGCCGCTGCTGACTCACCGGCTATAAATAGCCCGGGATATATGAGCCGCTCTGCCGAGCGCCGCCTTCAGTCCCCGCGGCCGCGGACCGGGCGCGCCGCAGCTGCACCTCGGATCTTGCTCAGGCCAGGGCTGGCCCTCGCCCTCGCCCTCGCCCTGGCGGTGTCATCCGCGGTGCGGGCCCTTCCGCGGCTCCGAGGGCGCGCCGCCCCCCCACCTGCCTGTCCCCAGCGCGACCCCGCCGCGCAGGGCAGCAGCTGCCGCACATCTGGCGGGGCCGCCCGCAGCCCTCCCCGGCGGGAAGTCCCACCTGCCGTCGACCCCTCCCCCAGCACTCACCCGCCGCTCGTACAACGCGTTGAGGTCGTCCGCCATCCGCCGCAGCTGGGCCCCGATCTCTCGGGCCCACTGTTCTTCCTCCCCCCGGACTCCGGGGGCCGCTTGGGTGGGGCCGCCCGCCAGTGCCCCCGGGGCGCTAGGCACCGGCGATTCCAGGTGCTGCTCGGCGGGCAAGAGTGAAGGCTGAGAACCTGGGAAAAGCCGAGGGGCGTGGTCAGCACCCACCAGTCCTCTAGGCCCTTGAGGTGTCCTGCTTCTCCCTTTACCAGTTGCCTGCTTTCTCTTTTCTCCACCTCCTTTCTAGGGATTCCGCTTTCCCCTCTTCCGGTCAGTTTCTCAGCTCCTACTTCCCTAGGCACTAGACAGCAAAAAGAGATCCCGGGGAGACTGCTCTGGAGTCACCTGTCTAGCCAGCTACCACCCTCCGCCACCCGTGTTGGTGTGCAAGTCCTTTCTCTTATCCAACCGAAATACTTCTATTCCAAGACGGGGTCAAATTTTGCCTGCTCCATTTGACAGAGGGGGAGACTGAGGCCCACACTAAGACATGGTTCAAGGTCACAGAGACACAGTCACTGCCCACACCAGACACAAGCCTCAGGTCTCCTGCTTTCTCGCGTCCAACCACAGCGAAGCCACTCCTCCGGATGTGGCAGAGGCCGGACAGGGCAGCCTCTGCGCAGGGGTCTGGGGCCCGGGAGGCCGGAGGTGTCCTCTGCCCCACCCCCTTCTGAGCTCCTGGGACTTCTCAGCCTTGCCTTCGGTCTTACCGGTCCCGCCAGGAGGGTTCCCTAAGGCCTAAAATCAGGGCCTCAGTTTCCACACCTGCAACACGTCTGGCGGTTGGGTGCCCTCTTCCCCACCTCCCAGGGAACTGTCCAGGGAAGTTTTCTCTCTCCTACCTCCCAGCTCCAGCGAGGGGGTGGGGTGGAGCTGGAAGCCTGCACCACCCCGTGCCCCCTGGGCACCATAGGGTTAACAGCCCATCAGGCAAGAGACCTTTAACCCTTCCCTCCCCAAGCCTAACCCCTCCTTTTTCCAACACAATGGCCCCTCCCCCTCTTCCACTCGCTCTCGGGAGAGGGCGGCCCAGGCCTAAGAGATGTAGATAAAGGCAAAAGGCCACCCCGCATTCCACCCGCAAGGTCTCGAGGTGACAGTCCTCTGGCTCGGCCCACACGGGCCAGCTGCAGAAGTCAGGGGGATCAAGGGACCCAGACTCTGGGAGGGGGGCTGGGAAACAGTTGTTGCCCTGGTCCCGGAAAGGCCGTGGGCTGCAGCTGAGGCACTGCAGTCAGATTCCAGGAGGGACTTCCCACTCGGCGCCCCCGCCCCTGGCCTCCCACTCGGTCTTCCTGCTTCTTGCAACACAAAGACCACACTGGCCACACCCTCCCAGTGGCCGGCCGGCTTGCCACCTCCCCCCACTCGCTCCCACTTCTCCAGCTCCTCCCGCGCACCGATCCTCTTTCCTGGCTCCTGTGAGCCCCAGTGTGGGTCGGGCACTCACCGTCGGGGCGCGGGCCCCTGGGTCGACTGCGGGGACCCCCAGGCCAGCGGGGGCCCCCCAGGGCGGCGGTGACAGCGGGCGGGGCGGAGGGGGCGCAGAGGTAGGCAGCAGGCAGCAGGGCGGGGGCGGCGGCGGCCGCCGGCAGACCCGGTTCGCAGAGGCCGCAGGACACAGCCGAGGGCACCAGACGGCTGAGGGGGAAGGGACGCGGGCCGTCGCGGGCCAGGCCCTCTACGGGCTCTGGGGAGCTGCCCTCCTGGCGTGCTCGGGCCATGGCGCTCCCTGAGGCCTGCAGAACAGGGGAGAAGGGTGCCATCAGCCGCCTAATGCGGGGTCACCGGGGCCCCTCCACACACGAACATGTGGGTCCCAGGGCACCCACCCCACGCAGGTACACAGTGATGCACACACGTGGGGGGCAGGGACCCAGAGGGAGGGCGGTGTGAGCTGGCCCACAGACAAGCCCAAGTCAGGGCTAACCCAGGTCACTGCTGGCGATGGCACGTATCAGGTACCCGGAAGCACAGGATGGCCCTGACAACAAGCACAAGGGCTCACACAGGACCCAGGCAGGGGGTGGGGGTCCCACTGGTATGCGTATATGAGGGTGGACAGCCCCACAACACAAACTCACCCAACCCCGGGCGATCACACAGGGCATGGGCAGGTGGGGTCAACTTCCCTGCCACAGTGATGGACGCACTGTCTGCCCCCAGCACAGTGACAGCTCCCTCACACGCACACAGGGACTCACACAGGACCCACAGGGAGAAGACTGGGGTGTGCCGGGCTGTGTGTGAAGGGACACAGCACACGTGGACTTGGGCAGGCCCAGCCCAGCCAGCCTGCCCTCCCAGCCCACCTCCCAGCTACACACAGGCATGTGACAGGCCCAGTCTCGGACACTGCTGCTCAGGACACCAGACACACACACACACACCCACACACGCACTGACCAGGACAGACACATACACAGCCCCTCCCGGCCACCTCCACACACACACCCACACTCCGTCAACGCTCACACACTGTCCACTGTAGGTAAACCGCACATCAGGCAGCCATCGCCAGCACAGAGGACACATGCAAAATAGACAGTCACCCTTCCCCACACATGCTGTCCCCCCGTAAACACCCAAGAGCTAAGACTACACCTCAGGACTCACACACATATCTCCACAAAGCAGACACTCACGGACACACAGGGACCAACACAACTGAAACAGACTCACTTATCACCAAACTCTCACACCCCAGGACATATGTAAGTTGGACACTCACAGACACATGTCATCAGACTGATGCTGCACATGCCGGCAGCAGCAGACACAACAGCAGAACAGCAGATAGCGATCCACCCTCCTCCCCCAACCCCAAAACCCCACCGACTGTTGGTCCTGCGCGCACACACACACACACACACACACACACACACACACCAGCTCACTAATCCCACTCAGCCCTGGCAGCATGCACACCCTGAGCACCCACAGAAAACACTGGTCTCACGTGACTGACATAAACACTAGACACACGCAGCCCACATGACACACATGAGCCCGCCGATCACAGAGACAAGCCCCTCAGACCCAACACACACACACACACACACACACACACAGACTCAGACACAACCTCATGGAAGAGGCAGCCAGCAAAGCAACAGCCTCCGACAGCTCCGCACAGACCCCACACAGACCCCACACAGCCTCGGTCCCCAGCTCCCAGGTGCCGATGCCAGACACCCAAGCCAACACAGATGGAGACAACTCCCGCCACACGCACGCACACGCCCTGCAGAACTCACAGGTACATGGACAGGAAACAGACATCAGCATTCAGCAGACAGCGACACCAATGCTGAGTGGAGACACATGCCCGGGAGATAAACACTGTCACAGACCGTCCACACTGGCAAGACACACACGCACACACGCAGAGCAGCCGTTAAGACACACACAGATAAACACACAAACACAGCTCACTGGAGCCACACACACAAATGCACTACAACCAAACACTAGGGGACCCCCCCCAATCCAAACAGCACCCCCGGACAACTCTCACTGGGAACATGCACACACAGGTCACCACGCATAAACAGAGCACCCACCCCTCGGGCTCGGCCGACAGACAGCCCACAGCAACAAACAGGGGGACGCACACACCCGGGCGGACCACAGCCCCAGCACATCCCGCTTCACGGGCACCACCACTCCCTGCAGAGCTCAGAACAAACTCGGAGCCAGACACACGCACACACCCAGGCGAGACACCTGCAGATCCACAACCCCGCACACGCGCGTTCCCACGGCGGGCCCCGACGCCCCCCTCCGCTGTCACGGGCCCCCCCACCCCCGCCGCCGCCACGTGCGCCCGCCCCGCCCGCCAGCCGAGCGCGGGGCCAATAACCGGCTGTTGCTGGGGCGCAGCCCCCGCCCGCCGGAGTCGCAGACTCCACGGCCCGCGAGCCGCCCCCTGTCGCCGCCCCCAGCGGGCGCGCGCCCGGGGTGTGGCCACCCCTCCACGCCGTGCACCCCCCCGCCCCTCCCGGACTGCGGGGGCCGGGGCAGTCCCGGTCGCCTCTCTTCCCCGGGGCCTCACTGGCCGCCAGGGGGCGCTGCCGAGTCCGCACCCCATTGTTTGTAAACAAACCCGCCAGACCGCTGAGGCACCTGTGCTCCCCGACCCTGGGTCCAGTGTCTTAGTGCCCCCAGCTCCGTGACCCCAACCTAGGGTCCCTGGAGAAGGTGGAGGGAGGGAAGAAAGGGAAGCAAGGTGTGGGGATGCGCGCGCCCCCGCTGTTCTCCGAGCGCATTCCCGTCACCTCCTCCAGGGAGCCCTCCCAGCCTGGCCAATCGCCACCGGGGGCCGGGGGGGGGGGACTCGGAATGGGCACACTCACCCCGGGGGCATGAACACGCCGGAGGGGACGGTGACCGGGGCGGGCGGCTTCCTTCAGGAGGGCGCGCCCGCCGCTCGCCGCTCGCCGCGGCGGCTGCCGCTGTGCGGTGTCTGCTGCTGCTGCTGTTCTAACTGTAGTGGCTGCTGCTTCGGGTCGGGCCGCAGGCGCGTCCGCGTCGTGGCCGCCGCTGCCGAAAGGGTAGGCGCCGCCGCCGCCGCCAGGCGCCCGCTCGCATGTGTCTCGCGCGGCGTCTCAGGCTGCCCGGAGCCCGGGCCGCTCGGCGGCGCCCCGCCCCGCCCCGCCCCGCCCCCGCCCGGCGGGTCCCACGCCCCGCCCCCGCGTGACGCCGCGGCCCCGCCCGCCGGCCGCGGACAAGTCGGGACTTGCAGGCGCGTCCCCTACCTCCGCGCGGGGGTTTCCCTGCAGCCCGGCCGGGGCGGAGCCTGGCCGGTCTCGGGGACAGGGCGCGCCGGTTGGGGCGGCCGGAGCGAGCTCGGGACCGCAGGACACGCACACTGACACACTGACACACTGACTGGGACCCACAGACACCCCCGGAGAGCCCAGGAACACCTACACAGACTGACCGGCCGGCACCAGGGGTACGCAAAGTCGCGTGCTGGCAGGGCCACGGCCGGCCGACTCACAGACCCAGGCCACGGTTACACAGGTGCACAGCCCAGACCGGGACAGGGACACACACTGACGGGGCACAGGGTCACACAGCAGACAGACTCACCCGGACACTGGCACAAGGACAGGGATCCACGCAGGTGGCACCTGGATCCACGACCTGATTACAAACACTCTCCCTGAGCAGGTCCCACAGTGCACGTGCACACACATTCACACACCAGTGACAGGCCCTCACAGACATGGAGGACACACACCTGCTGCTCGGACACACGCACCTGTCGCAGGACACGGTCTGCACTATCCTTCCACGCGGACACAAACGCGCACACACCCACGCAGGCTCCCAGCTGACACAGGAAAACTGACCAAAACAGACCTAACATAGATCCAATCAGAGGCAAAGGAAACTGACCCCAACAGTCACAGAGTCACATCTGTGACAGGTGCCTGCTAACTGGTGCACTGACAGGACGCACTCAGGAACGTGCACACCTGACCACACTCACCA
Organism: Solenodon paradoxus; assembly: GCA_004363575.1. NCBI lineage: Eukaryota > Metazoa > Chordata > Mammalia > Eulipotyphla > Solenodontidae > Solenodon > Solenodon paradoxus. The sequence goes on along the minus strand of RJWH01003403.1, from coordinate 12,432 downwards.
GGAGTCTGAAGGAGGACCCAGGCATGAGAAGGAAGTCCTGGCATCTGGTACCACGGGGACATGCCCAGGCAGCCCTGTGGACCCGCTTCCCCCCCTGCTGGTTTTCATTTCCATTTTCCTTTTGTATTTCCCAGCTTCACTGTCACTGCCCCCACTCTTGGGGGTGATACCCCCCCACGCACCGTTTTCCCTCCCCCTGGGTGCTGGGGCTATATGCCCTGCCCCTCCCATTTCCCCTACGTCACGCCCCACACCACACCACGAGATTTGAGTGCCCAGCACTGGGTTCCTAAAAGGGTGCAGAAAATGATGAGCAAGAGGCAGGAGCTCAAACTTGATTCCCCCAAAGAAACAGGACCTGCAGGCCTTGCATAACATCTCTCTAACTATTGGGACCTAATCCAACCTCCTCCCTCTCCCTCCTTTCCTTCCCTCATTCATTCATTCATCCATCTTCCTTTCCTTCCTTTCTTCCTTCACTGTTTGTCCAACTGTGGCCATGTGCAGACTCCAGACTGAAATCACTTTCATGGGTCTCATTGCTTTTCAGTCCACTTTATTGAGATACATTTACACACAATAAAACTCGCTCCTTTTAGGTGTGTTGTGTGGTGAGCTGTGACACGTGAGCATGGCTGCACCACCACAACTGAAACTCAGAACATTGTCATCATCCCCGATTCTTCCCTTGGGCCCCTTTATAGCCAATCGCTGCTTCTTACAATGTGGGTGGTTCTTGACCAGATTTTTAAAATAAAATACAAAATAAAATATTATCTCAAAAAATCATGAAGTCAAAGTCTTACACTGTTTAGTAAGATGTTTGCTTATACTGTATATCATCACAGAGTACTCAAAGACTATACCTCTTGTCTAATCGTTACGACATGCACCTGGAACTAATATAATGTTATCAATTAAATCTCATTAAAAGATTTATGACTGTAAACTAAGTTTAAAGGTGTTTGAGAAATGCCACTTTAGACATTCATTAAATTAGATCATGCATGGAAATCACTGAGTGCCATGTCTGACATACAGAAAAAAAAAAACACTAATAAATAATAGCTATTATCACTAGTGTAACTAATTATTGTCAATGTTTGCTCTGTTCCTGGCAGTGATGAAGTTGACTTGGGCAGGCCCCAAGCCTGGGTTAGCTCAGGATTGATCTAATCTCTTGACTCATGAATCAGTGCCATCAAGCTACCCAATTAGATACCAGGTGGTCAGATGTTCTAGGATACTCTGAGAAGAAATGAGTATGAGGACCTTAAGAATCTGCCTTGGTGGGCAGGGGTGGAAGAAGGGGGTGCATTGTCACCAGCCAAGTTCCTTTCCTTTAGTCCAGATCCTGTTGCAAATTCTGGCATCCTACACCCCCAGACTAGAGGTCTCAAATTCAAGAGTCATCATTAAATAAACAAGAGAAAAGAGTTCAGTGTAAGACAACAGGGAGTGGTGGGGACTGTGGCTAACAGAAAGTGTGTTCCTCTTAGAGGCATACAAATTCAAAATGAAAAACTGTGGGCAAAGAAAAAGAAAGTTGGGTGCCCCCTGATGGAGTAGTGGTTGTGTCAATCATCTCTGATGAAGTGCAAGTCATACCTCTGGGTTTGAGTCTAGGCGGGGGTGGGGGGAAACAATCAGTGTGAACAACGAATGCGTCTTCCTCCTCTGTCTTCCTACTTGCCTGACAGCTCACTTTCATTCCTGACCGCGGCTTTCCTAAAAAAAAAATGGAAAATAAAATTGGTCCCTAGCTCCAGGTCTATGTTTTTGAGACCTCCTACCCAGGGGCATAGGGAGGTAGAACCTCTCCTTTGTTGTATTTGGATTCAGATGATTCCTTGTTGGGGGCGGGTGGGGCTTTCTTGTGCGCTGTAGAATGGTTAGCAGCATCTGTGACCTCTACTCACTAAATGCCAAGAGCACCCCTCCCTTTGTGACAACGCAAACCATCTCCAAACATTGCCAAATATCTCTCGGGGGAGCCCAAACCAACCCACCCTCCACAGGGACCTACTGGCTGAGAAATTAGTCTGGGCCCCCAGAGCTGCATGGGACCCCTATTCCCCACAGTCTGCCTGCAGAGCCCTCTAGGGAACCTGGATGCTGGGCCTAGATGACCGGAAGGAGAATCCTGGGCTCTGCCTCTTGGCAGTGTGTCTCTTCGCTTCATCTTCCTCATCTGAGTGCTGGAGCAGCAAGGGTCCCTACTCCGTAGGAGTTTGAAGAGTGAGAAGATCAACCAAAATACAGCACTGGGGCCTCAGGGGTGCTGAGTATGTGTCACCCATCAAGACAATTCTTGAGTGAGCGAGCATCCGATGCCCTAACAAGGGCTTCAGGTTAAGACACTCAAAATAGGGGTGGAGGGGACAAAATGGGGGTCCTGGGGCCAGCCACTAAGGGGCTTTGCTTGACCCACACCCTTTCTTATTTTGAAAAGTAATGCCTCTCGATGGGGCGTTGGGCACAGTGAAAGGGTAAAACACCCCAACTCTGAGAAGCTAGGCTACCTGAGTTCAGATTCAGATGCTGACCTGAGGCATGCAGCTTCCCCTCTGTGCCTCAGTGTTCTCATCTGTGCAAAGGGGATCGAAGGGTGTGACAATTCAATGCGTTACTGCTTGTAACGCCCTGAGAACTGTGCTTGGCAGTAGGACCACGAGAGGAGCTGGTTAGAGAAAAATGAAACGATCCCAGCTAGTTGACTGCAGACCCAACAGCCTTCTTCAGTATCTTGTCTGCCATGCTGGGGCAGGCGATGCTCGGCTTGGGAGGAGTTGAGCAGGACTTAACTTTTCACTGCAGGGCCTGAGTCCTGGATTTCCGCGGTGCGGAGGGGTCCTCCTGGGTCCCTTGGGCGCAGCGGCCTTCCAGACCCCAGGCTGGACCTGAGCTGCGTGGGGGCTGGGCGGGGGCTGGGCGTCCGCAGGGTCCCAGCGGCCGGCGCGTGTGAAGGTTACTGCTCCTTGGCGGTGAGGGGGCCGCGCGCTGTTGCTGGGGTCTGCGGGGCCTGCCTGCGCCCGCGCTCCCCCTCCTTCGCGGCCAGCCAGTGAGCGGTACCCGCCGCCGTTGCCAGGGGAAACTCGCCGCCCCGTTACCCAGCAACAAGCCTGGCCCAACCAGGCGCGAGGACCCCCCCCAGGCCCCGCCCGCTGCTGCCCATCGCGTGCCCAATGCCAGGCGTGCAGTGCCGGCCTGGCTCCCGGAGACGGCGAGAACGCTCATTGGCCGCCGCCGCACCCGCCCGCCCGCCTGGATCGGGGGAGCCCTCGGCGAGGGGGGCAGGGAGCCGGGCCCCGGGGAACCGCCGGGCGCACGGGCCTGCAAGCTTGTGGCTGGCCGATTGGGGCGAGGCTTGGGCTGGGCTGGGCCCCGGGCCCCCCTCCCTCCTCCCTAGTTCCGCACTCGCGCGAGGATGGGCACTCAGGATGGGCTGGAAATAGAGGCTGCGCACCCCATCTCCCCCGACCCCGCAACAGGAAGCCTCTCTGGAGTTGGCCTTGTGAGCACAGGAATCACCAGTCCTCCTCCCAGAAGGAGACCTGGGCATTCTCACCCCAAGAAGACAGAGGCCAGTTGTATCCCCAAATAGGACTCAAACATTAGGACGCCTAAACAAGGGTGAGGACCCGTCCCAGACAGGGACCCAGGTGTCCTGATCCCATAAAAATAGGAGTGCTCCTGCCCCTCCCCAAAGGACCCAGGCGCCCCCAGTCCTGTGAAAACAACACTATCAGCCCCGCCCCCAGGGGAGGCTGGTTTCCCAAGCCCAGCAAACTGGGGCTGAGGGTGCCCCTTCATGTGAAAGTTCCGACTGAGTGTCCCATTTCCAGAGGTAACAGGTATGGGACCCGCAGGCACCAGGTGCCTCAGAGGTCCTGGGCATCCCCCTCACCTTACTGAGCCCCTGGGACAGCAGTCACCGGAGCCCCAGATGACTGCTGACCTCCCCAGTCCCAGGGTGCGTCTGACCAGCTTCCCTCCCCTCCGAGGCCTTTTCCCCAGGCTTCAGGACCCAGGCACCCGACCCTCAGCCAGTCCCTCTTTCAGCCCCTGGGGTCCCAGGCCTCAGAGTGCCACGGACCCTGGAGTCCAAATCTGGTCAGGTGACCCGGCCACTCACAGGGCACCCCTTCGCAGTCTGGAGTCCCTGGGATGCCCTGGCTCTCAGGTATGGAATCTCCAGCCTTCCAGCCCCTTAAGTTGTCCATCCAGGCCTGGGAGCCCCCAGCCCCAAGGGACCCTGAGGTGAGCCCCCCAGGACACTCCAGAGAGACTCAGCTTCCTCCGTCCGGCCCTGGGAGAATCACGCAGCTGAGGCTCCAGACTCCCGCCGGCCCAGGTGCGGCCCACCCCACTCTGCTACCTGGGGGGGGGCGGAGTCGAGGATTACTCAGCCTCCAGAATGAGGCGATGACATCATCCTGGGGGGGGTTGACTAATGGCCGCGCTGGGGGGGGGGGCGGGGAAGTTTACCCGGTAACAGCGGCAGCCGCGCGGCCCCGCCCCCGGAGGCTGCCAAGGGGAGGCGTGAGCATGCAGAAGCCCACTCAGCATCCCCCCGCACCTCGCTCCGCACGCATGTTTATGGGGCACGGGCAGGGGTGTGCGTGTGTGTGTGTGTGTGTGCGCGCGCGTGTCCTGAAGGGTTCTCTGCGGGGTCAGAGACTTGGCATAGGAGGGAGGTCGTGTTCAGGGTGCAGTGTGCTAGACGGGGTCCATGTGCCAGTGTGTATGTCAGCAGGACGATGTGGTGTGTCACCATGCTCCACGTGTCCCAGGGCTCCACGTGTCACTGGGCAGCTGTGACTACGCGTTCGTGTCAGTGTGACTGTGCGTGTGTGTCCAGGTGAGTGTGTGTCTGACACCGGGGTTGTCTAAGTGTTGGAACGTGTGTTCGCGGGAAGATGTGACAAGCGATCGGACAGTTGTGTCAGTGTGGTTGTGTGTCTGTGTCGTGCTGTGTGTCAGTGTGGTTGTGTGTGTCACGATGCTGGCTGGCAGGTTATCTGTGTCACCGTGCGCGTCAGTGGCTCTGTGTTATGCTGTGTGTGGCGGGTGTGTTGTGTGCTGTCGCTGTGACTGTGTGCGCCCATGTGTTTTGCTGTGTGTCAGGGGGAAGATGTGACATAATGAGATGAAACAAATGAAAAGACAAAAAAAAAACAAAAAAACAAACCAAACCCAGGACGGAGGACTGAGATTACCAGAGAAGCAGGGAGGAGGAAGGGGAAGGAAAGAGGGGAAAATGGGGTGCGAAGGGCGCAGGAACACTATGCTGGGTGCGCAGTGGCATAGAGACGAAAAACCATCTCAGCAGCCCAAAATAAAAATAGCATTGTGAAGTAAAATAATTTAAGAAAGAAAAAAAAAAAAAAACCAACACAGTTCATTGGCGCTGAAAAAAATAAAGGGAAGAGGTGCCTATGTGTCTGTGTGACATGTGCGACACTGAGATTACATCAGGAATGCTGTGTGGCTTTCGGGACGGTGCGTTGGTGAGTTTGTGAGATGCTGTGTGTCATTGACATTGGATGTCACTATAATTGTCAGGGTGCTGGTGTGTCCATGGGACCGTCTCTATCCATGAGATCATGTGTGTCTGTGCAATATTGCTGTGACTGAGTCGCTGTGAGAGTGTGGGGATCAGGACCCAGGGACTGTGCGACTAGGAGGGTGTCACCGTGATCGTGTGGTCCCTGATAGTGTGTGTTCCAGGCACTAAGTCATCGGGACTGCACGGATCTGGGCCGTGCTGGGTGACTGTGACTGTGTGTTAGGTAATGCTGTGCATCAGTGTGAATGTGGGTCTGGCGGCAGTGATGCCGGGTGTCCGGTGTCTCTGCGTTTCCTGGGAACCGTGAGTATGTGTGTATGTTACGGCGTGTGTTCCTGTGTTGTGTGTGGGGCCTTGCTGCGTGTCCCTGGGACTGTGTGTGTGTGTGTGTGTGTGTGTGTGTGTGCGCGCGCGCCAGTGACTGTCAACCCGCCTCCCTGGGTGTCGGGAAGGTGCGCGCGTCCCGTCTCCTGCCTGAGAACAGCGGCGCTGCGCTCTGATTGGCTGCGGCCTCGCCAGTGAGCAGCTCGCGAATCCTGCGGTAACTTGGTAACTCGGGACCTCGGCTGCCGCCGCGGGGACCGGGCGGGAGGGGCGCCGCCCCGGCCGGGTCCCGCAGGGACCGCCCCTGCGGACCACCCCGACCCGAGCGCCCCTCCTCTCGGGCAGCCCCACCTGGCCCTAACGGTTCTGTCCCCTTGACTCCATCCCCCTCACTTCTGCCCTGCTTCCCGCATCTCTTCGTCTCTTCCCCTGGTGTTTGTCTCTCCCTACCTCTGTGTCTCTTTTCTTTCCCCCACTTCTGTCTCTCCTGGTCTCCATCTCTCTGACTCCCCCATCTTTCCGACTCCCTCCATCTGACTTTTTCGGGCTGTCCGCCTCCTCTGCCTCGGTCTGCCCATCCTTGTCTCTCCTTCCCCTTTGTCTCGCCCACTTTGGTCTCTGGCTCTCCCTCTCGCCCTCCGCTCGTCCTCTCTCTTTCACTCCCACAGCCACGCTCGATTCACTTTTAATTCAAGCAGGGACACCTCGGGGCCCATTCGCTACTTCTCGCCCCTCCCGGCAGGTCCAGGCCGCTGGCAGCAGGCCCCACGCAGGGCAGACTTCAGGAAGGACTTTCCGCCCTGGCTCAGCAACGGAGCTTTATCGCTCCGGCCAGGCGGCCCCGCGGCTTCCGGAGGCGCCCGGGCGGGATGAGCTCACTCGGAGTTGGCTTGGATTTCATCAGCTTCCTCCGCCGTTTATGCCCCCGCTCTCTTCCCGCGCGGGCCGGGCCGGCCAATCTGCCGGGCGCCTGCTGCCCCCGAGCGGCGAGAGGTGGAAGTGCAGGCGCCGCGCCAAAAGCCCACCTTTGATAGCGACATGTCACCAGCTCACGAATGCCGCCAATACCAGCCCATCTAATCTTCACAACAACCCGGGGAGATAGACTATTGGCTATCTCATATACAGGCGCGCCCTGGGGAAGGAGTGGTTTGGTCAGCCGTCTTCTCCCGGGGCAGTCCTTGTACATCCCCAGGACGGGGTTCACGTGTGTGTGTGTGTGGGGGGTGATGAGGGAGGGGGGCAACCAAGAGAAGCAAGTAAATAATAAAATAGATAAAATGCTTCTTTCTCTTCTCTTCCTGCCTGCCTGCCTCTGCGCACCTTCATTCCTGTCTGCACTTTTCCTTAAAAAAAAACAATCCCATTTATGGGAAACTGAGTTCATGAGAATTGAAATCGACCCTAAGGCCACATAACTGGTGAATGGAGTCCTTCTGGGCCCACCTGAGGGTCAAGTGGAGGCTTGTAACCACCAAGATGTCTGTGGTTCATTCATTCATTCATTCATTCATTCAGCAGATATTTGTCCAGTTTCTTCTCTGTGCCAGGCACCCCCCCCCAAAAAAAAAATGTAAATGAAACATTAAAAAAAAAAAAATTCCCTACCCTCCTGGGTTGATACTCTGGTCTCTGGTCTAGGGGAGACAGAGCATAAGCAGCGATACGAAGTGAGTCTCCAAGTAGAGAAAGGAAGAGGGAAAGTTCCCTAGGGTGACTCGGGAAAGTCTTCTTGAGAAAGTGACAGCGCAATGAGGCCCGAAGCCGGTGAACGGGCAGACGGGCAGCGTGCCTCAGAGAGGCAGGGACTTGCAAAGGTCCCCAGGCCAGAATGGGCGTGTCCGAGAGAGAGAGGAGCTGCTGCACTGCTGGAAGGGTCCGAGCCAGCGAGTGAGTAGGGGAGAGGGGAGAGAGGTGAGGTCCGAGAGCGGGTTAGGTCTGGTGGGGCAGGAGTTTGTATTCCGAATCAAGTAGAGGGTTCTGAGCGGAGTTAATTCTAACGGGCGCCCTCTGGCGGCCCGGTGGAAAACAGGCCGAGAGCGGTGAGGGAGCGACTAACAGTAACTCAGGCTGTGTTGCTGGTGACTGATCCAGAGTGGAGGCTGTGGGGTCAGATGAAAGGAGCCGCTGGAACTGGTTGAGGTGTGTGGGAATGAGATGTGAGGGAATGAGAGTTTATGAGACTCCAGGTTTTGGCCTAAGCAGCTGGAAGGATGAAGGAGCAGAAAGACATGGGTATGATCATCCTCATCACCATCATCATCATCATACTTTCATCAATATCAACACTACCACCACCATTACCGTCATCACCATCATCATCATCATACTTTCATCAATATCAACACCACCACCACCATTACCGTCATCACCATCATCATCAGTATCATCACCATCATCACCATCACGCCATCACCATCACCATCACCATCACCATCACTGTCTTTGTGGCTGCCCTCATATTCTGTGCACCTGCTGCGTATTGGCGCAAGCTCTGTGCCAACTCAGCACTTTACACATCTGACCTCGTTAATTCTTACGACCATCCTGAGAGGCAGGAATTGGGAGCTGTGGTAGGATTCTGGGTTTATTTAGATTTATTCTTTTTCAATTAGAGTCTACAAATTTGCTGAGTAGTTATTTGTGGATTCAATGGATAATAGCAAACACTTGTGTTACTTAATCCTCACAATAAGTTACCATCAGCACCATTTTACACATGGGAAAGTGAGGCACAATGCTAGTACCAAGTTTTAAGATTTTTCTAAAGGACAGGTGCGGGCAGGAGTGAAGGGGAGAAGGCAGGCAGGAAGAGAGAGGGGGAGGAAGTATTTTATTTTATTTAGTTGTTCACACTGTTTTTTTTTTTTCCTCCCCAGACCTAGGACTTGAACCCAGGGGTATGTGACCTGCACCTTTTGGAGATGATTGACCTAAGTGCTGCTTTGCCAGGGCACACCAGGAAGAAGCATTTTATTTATTTTGTTTAGTTTCAACTTGGTTATTCCCCTGGCCCTGGGTCTCAAACCCTGGTCCTTGGAATGTATGTGAACTATGGCACAGTGGACTTATCCACCAAGCCACCAGGGTGTACCGACAACTTCTCATGTCTTATTGTATAGTGACCTCTGGAGGTCAGAAAGATTCCTCTTGGTTCAACAGCTGGTCGTGTGACCTTGGGCATCTCACTTAACAAGGCCTGGCTTTGGTATCCTGCTTTGTAAAATGGAGGTGGAAGGGTACTGTTGGCATGGGGAGGCCAAGATGTGTAAAAAATGCTGTTTAAGTGTTAGAATAGTTACACCCTGGTGGTCTAGCCATAAGGCTACCGGACATAGTCCACATGCTTCCCAAGGACCCAGGTTCAAGACCCAGGGCCGGGGAACAACCAAGATGAAGAACTAAACTAGACATATGCTTCTTCCTGCCTGCCTACTTGCCTTCATTCTTGCTTGAACTTTTCTTTAAAAAAAAAAGTACAGACTCACTAAAAGGGTTAGGGCTACAGTTAGACTCTCAGACAAAAACTTCAAACAAGCATGATAAATATTCATTCATTTACCCTAAAGGGCTTAGAAATTTTGTCTTGTGTGGCTGTCTCCAGGCAGGACCCCATGATTGCCTCCCTGCCTCCTCACATGTTCATAGAAATTCATTCAGCTGCTTTCATCCGACGGGGCCACCCTTTATCTCTGCAGGAATGACTGGGTCTGCCTCAGTCTCATCCTCCCTGCAGCTGGTGAGTCTCACATCCCCTTTTTCCACCCTCCCACCCTCCTTCTTCACCTGGCTCGCCCTCCGTGGTTCTCTTTGGTAAGTCTGCTCAAACATCACCTCCTCAGAGAAGCCTTCCTGGGCCCTTTATCTCTGTACCCTTGGCTCCTTAGCTCTATCACATATTCATTTATTTAGCTACTTATTTTCTATCTCCTCTTGGAGAAACTGAGCGCCGTAGTGGCATGGACCTGTCTCCAGCACAAGTTTACATTTGAATCCGACTTTACAGACTAGAAAACTAGAACCAGGCAGGGCAAAGTCGATTCTCACTGTTTAAGGTCTGTTTTGTTTAATGGACGCTGGCCCGCCCCTGAGAGGCAAGGAGTGCGCCACACCGCGCCCTGGTGGCCAGTGGGAAACTTGCACCGCGAAACAGCCAAATAAGATTTCCTACCAGACCTTCCTACATTTGACAATTACGTCCTGTTACTAGAACTGAGCTCTATTAAACAAATAAACACAAAAGTATTTTTAATATTATTTTTAAACTATTTAAAAGGAAAGGATCAAGCAGGAATGAAGGGACTAGGCAGACAGGACGAAAGAGGAAGAAGAAGCATTTTAATTTTATTTCCATTTACTTGTTTACACCGGTTTTTCTCCCGGGGCCTGGGACTCAAACCTTAGGGGTATGTGACTTGACACCTTCAGAGATGATTGAATGAACCACTGTTCTACCAGCGTGTACCTTTATTTATTTATTTTTTTTTAAAGGAAAGGTTCAGGCAGGAATGAGAGCGATCAGGAATGAGAGAGGAGGAAGAACACTTTATTTTATTTAGTTGCTCATCTTTGTTTATTTCCCCGGCCAGGGTCTAGAACCGGTGACCTTGGGATGTATGTGGACTGCACCAGGTTTAAACCACTAGACCACTAGGAGGCGCCAAACGCTTTTTTTTTTTTTTTTTTAAGTTTTAAGTTTTTATTTTCAAAGTTCTGGGACCGCTTGTGTGGCTGAGGCGGCTGAAACTGCTCGGGTGTGGACTGCAAAACTCAGGGAGCCGGGTTCGTCATGGGGACTGGAAGAGGAACCAAATAAACAACTAATCAAATAAAAATGCTTCTTCCCCTCCCTTCCTTCTTTCCTTTCTCTTTAAAAAACACTTCTTTCAGACATAACTTGCTCATTTTCCTTTCTTTTTTCCTTTCTTCCTTTTCTTTTTCTCTTTCTTGTAGAGAAAGGAAAGTGAGTAGGAAGACAGGAGGAAGAAGCACCTTCACTTATTTAATTCACTTTAGTCGTGCCCCCTACCCCATCCCGCTCCTTGGATTTTGCGTGGTTTACGCCCCAGCTTCCGACTTAGCGCCGGAGCCACCAGGGGGCGCCACAAGACTCGCTTTTGTAAAGCGCACAGTCCCATGGAATCAGCAAGCGGACAAAGAAACAAGGCGGCGTGGGAGGAATGCTCGACTGTTGACTAGCTTCCTGGGTGTTTCTAGTTGGGGGCTAATGTCCTTTGCTAAGGGCTGTCATGACCCAGTAGCACAGACGGAATGACTTCGACAATAGAAATGAATTTTCAACCCGTCTTGGTGAAGTAGCGGTTTGGTTTGCCGCCTCGGGCCCAGCGCAGTCCATGTATATCCTAAGTGACCCAGGTTCAAGTTCTGGGATCAGCGGGAACAACTAAGATGAACAATTAAATAAAGTGCTTCCTCCTCCTTTCTCTCGCTGCCTGCCTGCCTTCCCGCTTGCCTTCACTCCTGCCTGCACCTTTCCTTTAAAAAAAGAAAAAGAAAAAAAATGAAGGCGAACAGGCAGACAGGAAGAGAAAGCAGCAGCATTTTATTTATTTATCTATCTATTTATTTATTTTAAAGGAAGGGGCAGCAGGCCGGTAGGAAGAGAAAGGAGGGAGGAGCACTCCGTTTTTATTTATTTATTCATCCTGGTTGTTCCCACTGGTCCTAGGACATGAACCCGAGACTTTGGGATATATGTGGACTGCACATGACCCCTACTCCAGCAGCGTGCACCGTTTTATTTTATTTTTATTTAGTTGTTCACGCTGGTTGTCCCCCCACCCTCCCCCACAGCCAGGGCTCCAGCCCAGGCGCGCGGCCTGCGTCCTTCAGAGGCCATTGAGCTAACTCTCCAGCAGGGGGCGCCAGACTTTGTTCTGCGAGAAGAGTCTCTGAAAGCGGCTGGGTCTCACCTACCCCTTGCCCGCACCGTCACCTGAAGGAGGAGGCAGGATGGTTTTTTCACACAAAAGCAAATTCCTTCATGTAACATAAAGAGCATGCTCTTATCAAAAGTATTCTTTTTCTCCTAAATGTGAAGACTAAACACCTGACTTCAAGGTGTCGGCGGGGGTGGCTCCTGAGACCCCTCCTTGGCTGGTAGAAGGTCGCTTTAGCCGTGTCTCCACGTGGCCTCTGTGTGTGTCTCTGACCTGGTCTCCTCTTCTCCCCCTCCCCACTCGCCCCATATTTATTTAGAATAGAGAATACATTAACATGGTTCAAAAATAAAAGCAAAATAAAGCTTACATTCAGAACTCCCCTACCTGTCTGCTCTTCTTGTAAGGACACACGTCCTACTGGATGAGGGCCCATCATAATGACTCTGTTTTACCTTAATTGCCTCTGTAGGTACACCCTGGTTGAGTAGCGGTTGGGTCTGCTAGCTCTGGAAGAGCAAAACCCACTTACTTCCCAAGAACCCGGGTTTGTGCCCCAGGTCAGGGGTGGGCAGGCAAGATAAATGCAGCTTCTTCCTCCTCTCTCTGCCTGCCTGCTGCCTGCCTGCCTGCCTGCTG